>JAUMHP010000285.1:786629-807678 GCA_032361065.1 Enteromius trimaculatus
ATTATTTACATTGGGATCATATTTGTTGTTAATCATAATTGTTTAATTTAGCATAAAATAAATAAATGCTTTATATTCGTTGTTTTGTAGTCATTTTAAACAAATTAGTTCTGTCAAATTATTAATCGTGATTAATCGCATCCAAAATAAGTTTTACATACTGTATCTACTGTATGTGTACTGTGTTTATGTATGTATATATAATATATAATGTATATACAATAATATTTTATATAAATATATTTAAAGTGTTAACAGATAATTTTTTAATATCTTAATGCGTGTGTGTGTGTGTGTGTGTATGTATGTGTGTATATATATATATATATATATATATATAATACACATAATAAATATACACAGTACACACTCATACTGTATATTATGTAAAGCAAAAACTTTTATTTTGGATTTAATTAATTGCTATAAATCATTTTACTGTACTAAAACAAATATTATTTAGTAATTCAATAAATTTAAATAGTACTTTTTTGTGGTTAGCAATAAAATCCCTTATAATACCAGCAAAGTCAATCATAGAAACCTTCTGTTAATACAAGAGACTGGGTAAACGTTTCAACTGTAATGGTGTAAATCTTTTGCCTGCAGTTTGAGTGTAGTTTTCTTGAACATGTTTCCCTCCCTCTGTGTTCCCTCCAGTTTGTCCGAAGTGGTGTGGGCAGCGGGCGTGCACGGACTCGGGTGAGTGCTGTCACCCGCAGTGCCTGGGCAGCTGCTCTGTGGCTGACAACGACCGGGCCTGTGCTGCCTGCCAGCACTACTATCACGAGGGCCGCTGCGTGGAGGACTGTCCGCACGGCACATACAAGTTTGAGGGCTGGCGCTGCATCACCAAGGACTTCTGCTCCAGGGTCCACCTGCCTGATTACGACCGCTTCGTCATCCACGGAGGGGAGTGTATGTCCGACTGCCCGCCCGGCTTCACGCGGGATGAGAACCGCAGGTATCAACCTCTGAACTTTTACACATTTTGAAATCTGATGAACGGTAGTAACTTTAGCGCTAGGAATCAATAAACATTTGTGATTGTGAGTTCTTATTTCTGTCGTGTTTTTATGTGTTTTAGTTTAATTGTCCACCGCGAAATTGAAGCACTCTGTTTTGAATATATTCTGAATTTGCTTTAGAATTATTATTTCAGTTAGCAAGTAACTCAAGCATATAGCGTAAAGGTTAGGTTCAGTAGGATTTATAAATAAATATACAACAATATACTATACAGCAAGAACACAATAATCTGATCAAAGCTGACAGTAAGTAAATAAAAAGCTGTTTCAAATAAATGCCGTTGAGCTTTCCATCCATCAAAAATCATATCACAGGGTACACATAAAATGTATGCAGCTGTTTTACAAGCAATGTTTCTTGAGAAGCAAATCAGAAGATTAGAATGATTTCTAAGGATCTTGTGACACTGAAGATGCGTGCTGAAAATGAGAAAATTACATTTTAAAGTATAATAAAATAAAAAACTGTCATTTTAATTTTTTTGTCGTACTGTGTATAGTGTCTTTAGCAAATAAATCCAATCAAAAGCAATTCTTCAAATCTTAAATTGTTATACTGATTGTCTGAAATGCTTATATTCTGTCATGTCTGTCGAGTTTTTTCCCCTTTTCATTAATATTGACATTGCCACATTTTCATAGTTCCATCCCTTGTTTTAAAGATGTGTAATATATCTGATAAATAGACTTTTTGGTATCTTATACCTCAGATTTAGACTAGCCATCATTTACAAAGTCTATTTCACAGCTCTCTGAGTATTTAAAATGAATGCGATATGTTTAAGTAATAATGGACTTTACTAATTTGCTAATATTAAGGACGCAGCATGCTTTTAAATTCATCGCAAAAAAATCATTGCAGAGAAATTTCACAAAACTGTTAAAATCCTGTGAACCTGCAAAGAAAAGAGAAAAATCAAGACAGGCCTAATGTTACCCAGTTAAACTCACACGTCTGATTAGCTCAGAGCAAACCAATCAACCGACGCTCTCAGACTCTAGAGGTAAAGGTCACCCGATAAGGTGAAAGTGAGAGGTTTGGTTCGTCTGTGCTGGTTTTGCGGTGATCTTCTGATTGTGTGTCTTGCAGCATGTTCTGCACGGCCTGCGATGGTCTGTGTGACAAGGTCTGTGATGAAAAGGTCATTGACTCGGTGGACGCGGCTCAGTCCCTCAAAGGCTGCACCGTTATCAAAGGGAACCTGCATATCAACATCCGCCGGGGCAGTGAGTATCTGCGGCTGCTCAATTAACCTCAGAGCGACTGCTGTACATCTGCCCGCTGACCAGCTCTTTCTCTCCCTCCCTCTAGCTAACATAGCCTCGGAGCTGGAGAACTTTCTGGGACTTATCAAGACGGTGACGGGATACATTAAAATACGTTCGTCTCACGCCCTGAGCTCTCTCTCCTTCCTCAAGAGCCTCAGATACATCCACGGAGAGGAACTATGGGATGAGTAAGATTTGAGTTTGACACTTTCCACCATATTTAACTCAAAACTGTTCGCACGAATCACAGCCGGTCAGATGATAGGTGATGTTAAATGAGGAGTTATGAGGGTAGGATTGCGGACCAATGAGGTTCTGTGGTGGGCGGGGCTACTTCAAAACAAGGTCAGAATTTGGAATTGGTTTTCAGTAATATATTCATGTTTTTGAATGTTTAAACTTTGTAGTAGGAATAAAAGTAGCACTTACGTGTTCAAGAATGGGATTTTTCCATGTTTTCTGATCAGAGAAATATGACCCATGTAATTTAATAATAATAATAATAATAATAATAAAATGAATAACAATAATAATTGTTCTAAAAGTGGTTGCATTAATAATTATACTACATTATTATGTTGTTGCATATTATATTATATAAATAATATTAATAGAATTTAGAGTAATTATAATTATGTAATTAACTATATACTACTTATTTAACAAAGTATGCCTATATTATTTTCATATAACAGTAACAATAATTATTGTTATATAATAATATAATATAATATTTACATAATGTTACAAAAAATGTTGTATAATTTGTTTTTTTTTATAATTATTTTTTTATATTATATGATATTTTATTTATAATTATAGTTGTATAATTTAATAACTTTATTTTATTTAGTGGTACGTAATGCAAGTTGCTGTTATTGTTTATAAATAATGTTGTTATTAATTTTAATATTTAAAAAAAGTAGTTTCTCAATACACTACATTTATTAATTTCTTTAACAGAAATGTATTATTATGATTATTATTAATGTTATTAGATCTGGAAGAAAACAGGTTTTTCTTCTTTTTCTTCTGCCCGTAGCTGATCGGATGGCGTTTGTTGGTTATAATTTTGGTGTGAATCAGCGAAATTATGTACAGAATTAACATGAAACGTTTCCTTGAACTGAAAAGGTCCTGTGCGTCATAGAAGAAATGTGTAATTTAATTCAATCCCTGTTTGTTTACTGTTATCCCATTTTCAAGACGGATCAAAACAGCCCTCTTTGTGCCATGTTGTTACGAAAGACTAAATTGAGCTCTGGGAATGCTTTTGGAGACAAATATAAACAAACAAGCCCTTCATCCACATATTCAACATTTATAAACCCCTTCCGTTAACATTAAAACTTAAACGTGCATCGCCAAACTAACATCAGGGCTATAATATAACTGTCTGATAAATGCATCAAATAGAGCTTGTGGATTAGACGGCATCTTTGTGTCAGACTAAAGCTTTCAGGTGTTGCTGGAGGGTTAAAAGAAACACTTGCTCTTAATGCATGTGAAGTGCTTACATTCCAAACGCAGCTTTTACTGAAGCTGTTTGTCTTTTATGATCATTTACGTCAATGCTTGTGAATCATAAGCGCATATGTCAAGTAATGGCCTCAAACATACTGCAGCTTCATATACACACAGTTTCACTGTACATCTGAATTTACTGCTGTTTCTTTTGTGTGTACAAAACCATGGCAGTGGTTAATATAGAGAGGAAGGGCTGTGTATTGACTAAAGGTTCAGAATTTGTGCGTTGCAGGAGGTAAGCTATGTGTTACAGTCCATAGAACACATACCAATTAAAAAATAGGGTTCTCACAATCATGGAAAAACTAAAAACATCAGGGAATTTAGAAGTTGGTATTTCCAGGCTAATGAAATTCATTAAACTCAAAAACTAAAGAAACACAGTTGTTCTATAGTTACAGGTTGTTTTTTGTTTTACAGTATAAATAATATTATTTTACATTGTTGTTATTAATTTAATTTTTTGTCTGTCAAAATATGTGTATTTTTAGTGATTTGCTTTGAAATCTAGACTTGTTTTTGTTTTATTTTATATTATTTATTTATTTGAGAATTTATGTAAATTTTTAATAGTTTTGTTCTTGTAATTTTTAGTCCAATTTTTTAATTACATGTAGTTTTTGTTCATTTTATTACGTTGTTTTAGTTTTTTAGTGAGTTAAACAACAGATTTTATCAGATTGCATCTCCGTCAGACTCTAATTTGCCTGAAGTTGCTGGTATTTTATAGTGTACAGTGTATATACAGTGATTTATTTTTTGTGTTATTTGTTTTTATTTATTTATACTTTTTGTGTAATTACTTGCCTGTCAGTTTGTGGCTAAATATTTAGCAGTGTTCACATATTGTTTATTGCTGCATTTAATTCATTAAAGGTACTGTATGTAGGATTGACACCGACTGGTTGAACTAGGTATTGCAGTTCAAATTCAAAATATTGGCGACGGGTTTTTTTCACCCGGCCCCTCCTTCTCTTGACGCACACGCAGGTTGCCAAATTGAAGACAGCAACTAGAACGAGCATAATGACGATGGAATGCGCTGTGTTTATGCAGAGCAGGCAACCTGGATGGCGAAACACTGCTGATTTCGTGATTGGGAGATAGATGGAGGGTGGCGCTTCAGACCAAAACATGACAACATAAACATCAGTTGAGGGCTGCAACTGCGCTTTTTTAAACGAGAATATCCAGACTGTACTACTGCTGTCGGCGATATGAGTACTTGAAATTAACATGTGTTCTTAATGCCTGTTGGACATAACAGAGACATTTTATGATTATTACAATACATTTCTTACATACGGTACCTTTTAAAATAGGTTCATTTCAAAAAGTTGATTACAAAATGCGTTGTATTCCCCAATATATTTTATCATTGAGGATTTATTTTTAAAAGTCTAAAAATCTGGTTCTCGTGAACCCAGCGTCTCGTCACACCCCCAGTGATTTGCTATATCAGTCATTATGGCACAATGAACTTGATTCAATCCTGCATTTAAATGCATATTTGTTGTTGTTTTTTTTCTGTTTTAGCCACTTATTTATTAATTTATGGTTATGTTGTCTTCAGCATGTATGCCTTTGCTGCCTTGGATAACCAGCATCTCCAGCTCCTGTGGGACTGGTCCCAGCACAATCTCACC
The DNA here is from genome assembly GCA_032361065.1 of Enteromius trimaculatus. NCBI lineage: Eukaryota > Metazoa > Chordata > Actinopteri > Cypriniformes > Cyprinidae > Enteromius > Enteromius trimaculatus. Next base: position 792,100 of record JAUMHP010000285.1, read on the forward strand.
ATTAATGATGGAAAACTCTATTTCCGCTTGAACCCCAAACTCTGCATGTCCGAGATCCACAAAATGTGGGAGAAGACGGGAATAAAGGAGAAGTTTTTGGAAGGAGATTTCCGCAACAATGGAGGCCGTGCAAGCTGTAAATATAATTTGTTCTCAAATTATACAATTAGCAATGAGTATAGCTGCATGCCCATACTGATGCCAATTTTTTTTTTTTTTCTTAGGTGGGAGTAAAATGCTTAAGTTCATATCGAATACCACGAGTAGTAATACAATCAAATTGACGTGGGATCGTTTTCGACCGTCCAACTCCAGGGACCTTGTCAGTTTCATCATATACTACAAAGAAGCGTAAGTCTTGCTTTTTATTTAGTTGTGTTCATTTTTTCAGATTAGCAGTTTCTGAGCTGCGTTTCTCAATGCCGTAAAAAAAAAAATTCAAGCAGCTTTGTAAATAGTCTTCTTTTCCTCTCGTAGGCCTTTCCAGAACCTCACAGAGTTTGACGGTCAGGACGGTTGTGGATCTGACAGCTGGAACATGGTCGACGTGGATTTACAGGAGGACCAAACCCAGAACCCGGGTGTTAAGCTGTCCGTGCTGAAGCCCTGGACTCAGTATGCTATCTTTGTTAAAGCTGTAACGCTAGTCGTGGAGGACAGGGACAGAGACAAGGACAGACAGCGTATTGGGGCGAAGAGTGAAGTGGTATACATTCGGACTAAACCATCAGGTAATGTACTAGATGCGGGTCAGGCATGTCTTCAATTAAATTCATGTATTGCATGTTTGCTAATCAGGCTTATTCTTTACAATATCAAAACATTCCAATATCAAAAACGAACCGAAAAGTAAAGTTGCATAAGATATTAAAGAATCCAATCCAATACACTTTTCATTTTATTTTTTTATTTTTTTATTGACGTTTTTTACTTTGTTTAACATATGATTTAATTTGCATATTTAGATTGCTTAAGAGATGGGGTAAATACAGATATAGTCTAGATTTGAATTTAGTGAAAAGTAGAAATAAGTCAGTTGACCTATTTTGGCTATTTTTATTTTGTCTGGTTGTTTGTTTGTTTTTTCTTTAAAACAAGTGAAAATTATGTGAATGGATTAATACTATAAAAGACTTTTATTACGTACTGTACATCTCAGTCCGTTTCTCTGTGTAGAATACTGTTTTTCATGTAAGATAATAAAAAATAAATTAATAAATACACTAAAGATATAAAATTAAGCATATTAAATTGATCAAAGGTAACAGTTGATTATTATACATTGTTTGCGCAAAATGTGTGTATGGTGTATTTATTATGTATACATAAATACACACGCATGCATGTAAATATTTTAGTATATTTGTGTATTAAATATATTTATTTATAATCTAAATTATATGACTATTAATATAGACATGCAAATACTTTCAAAATATATACTGAATGTATTTGTATTTATCGCAATCGTTGTGTCGGCACTAATTAATAATATTTAAATATTTTACAATATTACTGTTCTTACTATAGCTACGGCCAAATAACATGAAGGGAAATCTAACCATCACCTTTATTTTGAGTGCTAGTGTACACACGTTATGCACGTTGTGCTTTTCAAGTAAACAGTGTTTTAATAACGTCATAATATTTTTAGTTGCCGATTAAGAATAGGATTTTTAGCAGCATGTAAATCAGTCATTGGTTATAGACTTAGACCCCAGAAGGGATGATTCATGACTTTCCACAGGTTTCTCCAAGGGGATTTGCTCTGAAGTAAACACTGGTGTTGCTAAATGAAGAACTTTTTTTTTTTTCCAGCACCCTCGATGCCTGTAGACATTCGTGCGTACTCTAATTCTTCATCAAAGCTGGTGGTGCGGTGGTCTCCCCCTTTATTCCCGAACGGAAACAACACCTACTACCTGCTCCGCTGGAAGCAGCAGGGCGAGGACCGGGAGCTCTACCAGCACAACTACTGCTCCAAAGGTCTGCTCTAAGTGACACCACTTTCCCATCAGCAGTTTAGAGGTTTGACCACGAAACGGTTAAATGTCTTACTGCAGACATCTAAGCATCCAGTGGTCAAATTCTGTTTGAAAACTTGCAAAAATGCTTAAAGCTTTACCATAATAAAATAATGTGCAGCATATTCAAGCCATTCAGCTCTGTCTGTATATTATTAGTACTGCTCTGAAAGCCTCCTATTACTCATACTTTAATATAATTTGCTTGCTTGCTTGATATTCTGTGGCGCTTTCTGAATTTACATTTTGAACATATTGAAATAATAGCAGATTGTGTCACTAAAGGTCACTGCTAGAAAAACGTAACCATGTTTGTGTTGTTTCTTTGCAGAACTAAAGATCCCAATCAGGATTTCAGCCACAGGTTTAATGGAAATTGAGGACACCAAACCCACCAATCCTGAAACAGGGGGGCGGGACAAGGTCCCCTGTTGTACATGTCCTAAAACCGAGGAGGATCTAAAGCGAATCGAGGAGGACACCTACTACCGCAAAGCTTTCGAGAATTTCCTGCACAATGCCATATTCACCCCCAGGTAAACTTAAGAGTATGATTATAACTCTTTCCAAAAATAACAACAAATTGACACAGTTTTTACTTCACAGTTTAAACATTTATTTATTTTAAAGAAGTCTTCATTTATTTATGGAAGCACGTTTCCGCCTTTGAATGAAGTATTTTTTTTCTTGCGAGTGCAAGTTTACAATATATTATAACTAGGGGTGGGCGATATAACCAAAATCTTCTTTCACGGTAGAAGCAATTTTCTAAATCGATAACGATTTGTATCTGAAAATGCATAAATAAAAACTCAAACACAAAGAAACTGTTCCATATAATGTAATTTTATTTAAACTTAATTGCGGCAATACGTAAAAAAAAAAACCAAATATACTGTTTACGGCAAGGTTAATGTTTTTTTTCTCAGAACAACAGGTACTAACATAGTACCTGACAGTACACCAGTTTCCACCGCTTGCTAAAACAGTGCTCTTGCATACCTTGCAAATCACGTTCGTCTCATTCGTATCACTTTTCCTATACCCAAGCTACTTCTTTACAATCTTCACGTTGTTAGTTCCGTCACATGTAAGCCGAACTCACCGCTGCTGTGTGTGCGCTGGGAAAACAAAAGCTCGAGCTCGCACGGCAGTACCAGAGACTCGCTGAGGTTTGTCCAAGAAGCCGCTAGATTTGTCGCTAGTCGCTTTTTCGGAAAAATGTCACCAAGGGGGTCTTAAAAGTTGCTAAATTCAAAGTGAATGTGTATTGTGTGGTCAGGTAACATGCAACGTCACGTGATCTCAATCGCAATTAAGACGATAGACTAAAATCTCTGTCTTCTCTGGGTTAATCGTGTCTATCACCCAGCCCTAATTATACCTTTATAACATTATAGCTTTATAACATATAACATTTTTATGAGAGATAAACTCACAATACAGACTTTTTTCCTCTCAGAATTGTCAGATATAAACTTACAGAGTTATATATAGTTCGTATCTCCATAATTTTATTTTTTCAGTTGTGGAAACAGACTTTCATATTTATTAGATAAAAAATAGAGTAAAAACCGTAATGTGAACTATTACAAAAAAAAATTATTAAAAAAATAATATTAATATAAATAAAATTATTGTATAATAAATATTTATTTGATTTCTGAAGCCATTATTGCTAATTTAATTTAAAAGTTCCAACACACTATTATTAAGTTTTTGTTTATATTATTGATTTTATAATAAAGTATCAACCTATTAATTATCGGACAGATTTTCCAGTTTAGTTGTCATTATTTGCAATATCCAATATCGATTATTAATTTATTACTGTTACTTTTCATCTCTTTAATAAGTCCTGGCTGAGAAAAAAAAAAAGTATATATATTTGTTACTGGCATAAAAGACCACTTTAGAGAAAAGGCCTCTGTGAAGAGCCTTCTTTTGTATTTCATCAGCCTGCAGGTTTGGAATGACATAAGCATTACCTTTTCTTTAGTTGGCAACAACTTTAAAAGGAATGTCGGAGTTGAAGCCTCATAGAACATGTGACCTCATTCTCATCCAAGTTTTGATGCATCAGCCAGTAAAAAACATCCATTAAACTCCAAATTAAAACCTTCAATAGTCAATAAATCCATGTTAACCTTTCATGATCTCAAAGATGAAGATTGAAAGGGACGTTTGATGTCTCTGGATGTTAGCATTTGTAATGGCTCTTTTGTTTCTTGTCTGAGAGGTTGTTTTGGAACATTTTCACCGTTCCCTCAGTAATTGTTTCCCTCCGCCTCTGGTGCTGGTAATCGTGTGCTTTGAGTTCTTGGGTCTGGATCTAAATAGCAGAGGAGACCGAATGTAAATAACTGCGTATGCCGCGTTTTCTGTCTGATCTCAAAGGTGTAACACATTAAGTGTTCTGTGCTAAAATGAGGAGCGACATCTGTATCCTATTATCAGCATGTGTCCCGTCGAGAGCGCCAAAATCGCAGTGTACCTGAGCGGGCTTGTATTGAAATCAATGCATCTGTGAATTCAAGTTTCAGGACAGAAGAATGGCATCGATTCTCCACCTTGGCCTGCGTTATTCTGGACTAGATTATCCTGCTCTGTCTGGACCATTAAAAAAAAAAAAAAAAAAAAAATTCTCCTTCCTCTGCGTGTTTGTCATTGCTTGGCTGACGACGAAAGCAGCAGTGCCAGAACTATGTCAGGCAGCTGAGAAGTATGTCTGTACCCGGGCCAGCACAACCTGTTTTTATTGAAAACCGAGATATTGAGGGAAGTGCCTCGAGTTCCCTCGAAGTTCAGGATTTGGACAGAGTGGGAAGAAGGGGGAAAGAAAAGGAGAGGAAATCATATCCGTTCGCTTGCCGTTCCCCCCTCAAACCGCTCGGCTGCCAGGAAATGCACAGTAATGCCATCTGGAATACCAATGAAATAAAGGGAAGTTCCCCTCCAGCCCGAGAACGCACAGATCAATGAGTGCCGCTCTGCACGGAGGGAGACGCAGAAAGAGAGAGAGAATGAGAAAGCTGTTTCACAGGGATGTGGGAACAGAAGGGACTATAGTGGTACTGTACTTAGTAAAAACATGTTCAGTCTTAATGTAAGTTTAGATGCATTTGATACCTTAATTCATGGGGCTTTTCTCAAGTAAATCAATAAATCACTTAATCTGTCAATTAATAAATAAATACTAATAATAAATTAAGGCTTTAAATAAATAAATAAAATACATGCATGTACTGTATATATAAAAATGTACTGTGTAATTGTATAATGATTAAACAATGCATTAACACTGCACAATGCATTTTTACTTGTTTTTTTTTTTTTTAGTTAATTATAAATATAATTCAGTAATATAGTTATAGTATAAAATATTAGTATACTATAATATATATATTTGTGTGTGTGTATAATATATATATATGGGGAAAAAAATGATTTCTATAAAATGGATGTTTATATAATGTTTTATAAAATTATATATTTATAAATATATATATTTATTATTTATATTTTATGTTTTTATATATAGATTCTGTTCTTATGAATGTAACAAATTATATGAAAGGTGAAACTAAACGTTTCAAAAGTTGGCTAAAAGTCTGATTTTTAATTTTTTATGATTTTTTTTTTTAAGTCTATTATGGTTACCAAGGCTGTTTTCTTTAATACAAATACAGTACAAATGCAATTGTTTTTATATGAATATAGTTTTAAGTGTGAATTATTCCTGTGATGCAAAGCTGAATTTTAGCATCAATACATCAGTCTTCATTGTCACATGATCCCTCAGAAATATCCTTCTCATATGCTGATTTTAGAAGTCTTTTTTTCCAGAATTATTTAATAAACTAATGAAGTTCAAAAGAATGGAATTTGTTTAAAATGTAAATTTTTTGTTACTCAATACAATTCTGTTGAGTTTGGTAAATCTAATATATGCCCTCTGAAAAAAAAAACATTGTATACAAAAATATTGATTTCATAAAATTAAAAATTCATGCTGCCCCCCAAATGTTTAAACGATGTTATAGTATGAGATAAGTTTATATTCCATTCTAATTTCATTCAGCGATTAGACAAGAATGTGTTCAAGCCAGCTTATCCAGTCATATACAGAGGGATGTATAGCTTCATATCACGTCTCTCTGGCCACATGCTCTCAGGCAAACTCAACCCATCTGTGGTGGTAGGATGTGTGTTTCCAGCAGGCAGAGGAAGGACTTGCAGCTTGTAGGGAGTTGAGTGACAAACCGCTCCAGTGTGTGAGTGATAGCAGGCCGAGGAATGGAGACCAGCTGTGGTGTGTGTGTGTGTGTGTGTGTGGAGAAGGATTCAGGGGGATGGAGCTGTTGCCAGATCATCTGAGGACAGGATCCGTGATTGCTTTAGCATGGACGAGAGTAACTTGCTCTCATGGGAGAACAGCCATGTGGTTTTTACCCCACATGTTCACAAATGGGGTTAAAAATGGTCTCCTCAATATAATTTATATTACATATAAATATATTTAGTATAACATATCTTTCCAGGCATGTAAGTGTATTCATATATGCATAACAAAATATACAGAACACACACATATATTGTGTAAGAAAAAGCTTTATTTTTGATGCGATTAATTCTTTGACAGCACTAGTAAAAACATTCAACTTCCATCAGACAAAAAAAGCCATTAGAAATAACAGAATTTTACCCCCCCCCCCAAAAAATAAAGAAATATATATATATATATATATATATAGTTGTACTGTGTTACTCAAATTTGTCTCATTTCTTTGACTCCAGACCTCCTGACAGGCGTCGACGGGATCTGTTTGGTGTGGCCAATGCTACTTCCATCCACACTCTATTGGCGGGAACCTGGAACATGACTGAGGGAAACTTCTCAGATGATGAACCGCCTAGACAGGAATTTTCCTTCACAGAGAAGAAGGTAAAGGAGCGTAGTGCTGACATCGGCGGCTTGCAGCCCTTCACCGTTTACCGCATCGACGTGCACGCCTGCAACAAAGAGGTTCGACACTGCAGCGCAGCAGCTTTTATCTTTTCCCGCACCAAAGCGGCAGGTAAGAGCAGGACATTAACATGGAATCGAAGGTGAAGCGCTGTGTTCAAACACGTCAAAGACTAATCTTACGTTGTCTTCACTTTCTTGTAGAAAGAGCCGATGACATTCCTGGCCCGGTGACCTGGGAACATCTGGATGGTTCCGTGTTCCTGAAGTGGCCTGAACCACAGAAACCCAACGGCCTGATCCTGCTGTATGAGATTCAGTATCGTCTTGGAACAGAGGTGAGTGTTGCATTTTGATAAGGGACATAATAAAGGTTTTAGAAAACTAAAATTGTAACTAAATAACTAAATTTGTAATCTATTGTTTAAAATAGGTCAAGATGTGTAACATATTCAGGCATTAGAAAAAAAGTCTCTGAAATAATAATACTTTAAATCAAACTTCACTACTTTTTTTTTTTTTTTACCAGGTAATAATAATTAAAAAAAGAATCAAGAATCAAGGACCAAAAAGAATGGTTTTATTTAGTTTTTACAGTTAAGATTTATTATAATATATTTATTTTTTAATTGTAATCTGGTATTTTTGGTTATTTATAGTAAATATTATATTTTCATAATATATTTAAATTCAATATATTTTTAAAATAATACACTTAAGATATATTTAAATACCTGCATTAAATTAAGAGCATCACAGCAGTGCATTTTTGCGCTACCTGTCAACTAATGATTTATGGGTTTTTGTTTTTTACATTGACCAGTATGTTCTTGTAAATCTTTTTCTGCAGCCTGAGAAGCATGAGTGCGTATCCCGTCAACATTACAGGGAGCACAAAGGGGTGAAACTCTCCAACCTGGGAGCTGGGAACTATTCTGCCCGCGTGCGGGCTACGTCCCTCGCTGGAAACGGGTCGTGGACAGAACCGATAGCCTTCTATGTGAATCAGATTGAACGTAAGTTTACCATGCTTTTCAACTTCCAAAATATGATCATTTAGGTATTTGTTGAATTGTTGGGGTTTCAAATGTTCTCTCCTTTCACCCTCTAGAACCAAATTATGAGCGCTACCTTTACTACATTATCATCCCGATTTTCCTGATTTTCTTCTTCATCGCTGGAGTGTCTTTCTTCTGTTTTAACAAGAGACGGTACCAGTTTTAACACATTTACACACCATATATTCTCTCGTTTTAACACAACAGGCCCCTACAGACAGGATATCTTGAAATGTTTTATTGTTCCACGTGTAAGTGCTATCTGTAATCCACAGAAACAGTGACAGACTTGGAAACGGAGTCCTTTACGCGTCTGTTAACCCAGAGTACTTCAGCGCAGCAGAAAGTGCGTATTCAGTCAAGGGCAAAAATCGACTTGACGTATTGTTTTTGTAAATATGCCGTTGATTTGTTACTCTTACATTTTGTTTATAGTGTATGTGCCGGATGAATGGGAAGTGGAGCGAGAGAAAATCACCATGTGCCAAGAGCTTGGACAAGGATCCTTTGGTATGGTGTATGAGGGCATCGCCAAAGGTGTCGTCAAAGATGAGCCGGAAACCAGGGTGGCCATTAAAACAGTCAACGAATCAGCCAGCTTACACGAGCGCATTGAGTTCCTCAATGAAGCCTCTGTTATGAAAGAGTTCAACTGTCACCATGTGGTTAGTCAGAGAACACATTACAAAGCTCATCTGATGCTTTAACTCTTGCCAGTATTGCTGTGAACTGGTGTAATAATGTTGACTTAACGAGTGGGTCTCTGCAATGTCGTTTGTTTAGGTGCGTCTGCTGGGTGTGGTTTCGCAGGGTCAGCCCACCCTGGTGATCATGGAGCTGATGACACGAGGAGATCTGAAGAGTTACTTGCGCTCGCTTCGGTCTGCTGAGGTGAATACAGCCATGCATGTGACGTCTTCACATCGCCTATTGAATATTTGGCTAATCAGACTGAAGTTTTAACCGCTATCCTGAATTCCAGCAAGATAAAAATTGCCACCTGTGTAGCGGTGTAATAGAATTTTGATGCATAATTGAGCAATTTCCATTAATCACAATTCATCATCTGCGCGTGCATTCACTGCTATTTTCTGTGCCTAAACGGGCCAAGTTTCTGGCTATAAGCTCCTCCAAGACTTCCTAGTGTAATTTCTTGATGTATACTCCATAGTCTGTATCCTATGCATCACTTCCTGTAGCAGGCTTTAAGTAATTTATTTAAACAAGAAACCATTGCTATTAAATCCAATTAAGTGTGGAGTGCCACAAGGTTCTATCCTAGACCCTCAGCTATTTTCAATATACATGTTGCCAACCTTCAGACAACATAAAAAACTCGGCAGTATAATGAACATCAGCTTGAGTCACCACTGATAAGCGAAATATAATGTAGAATCTTTAATTTTCTGTAAAGCTGCTTTGCAACAGTTTTCATTGTAAAGAGCATTATACAAATAAACGACTGACTTTAAATGCTCTTCATGGCTATGCGCACATGGGAAAAGTCAGCTCCAGATTTATTTCTATTTGCATGACGCTGAGCTTCAGCATGAAGCGCTGGGTTTTATAATAGACCTACAGCAGGATCATTCTCGGCTTCTTCTTCTGTCCTCAGAACACCTCCAGCTTGCCTTTGCCACCATTGAAGAAGATGATTCAGATGGCGGGAGAGATTGCGGATGGCATGGCTTACCTCAACGCCAACAAATTTGTTCACAGAGACTTGGCAGCAAGGAATTGCATGGTGGCAGAGGATTTTACTGTCAAAATTGGAGGTGTGTGTTGAAATGGGGGGGAAATATGCACTTGTTTTACATAGTAGTGGCACTTTTTAATAGAAAACAATTTGAGACCGCTTCTCAAGAAGAGTTGTAGCGTATTTTAGCAAATAATGATCTTTAGTTGGTGGCATTAAACAGTAAATATTAATAATTAGACAGTTAAGTGTAAAATAATGATTGCATCTCAGATTTAACTCCTTTTGACATTTTCCGCTTTTGTTCAATTTCATAACAAAATTTAATACTAAAATGCCCTACTCATGCATACTACTCAGCTCTGCGTTAGTTATTGTCAAATTTTTATGTATAATAATAATAATTATTATTATTATTATTATTATATTAATTTGTTATTTATTTTAGATTATTTTAAGCATGTTTCACTTTTTTATGCAATCTACTAGATCACAGAACGGGGAAAAAAAGCTGTTTTAAGATTTGTATTGCTTTAACCATTCTGTGTTGTAGAAATGAATTAAACGTTTTGCTGTAAATTATGGCAAATATTTCAAAAGTGGTATACATCGGCTCATCCCCAATTTTTTTTTATCAATTTTTGAGTACAGTAATGAATTCCTGAAATTGCAGTATATTCTTTTTGGATAAATCTCAAGTAAAACTATAGAACTCATTAATTTCACCTCATTTATCCTCAATCTGTAGATTTTGGCATGACACGGGACATTTATGAGACCGATTACTACAGAAAAGGAGGCAAGGGACTGCTGCCTGTGCGCTGGATGTCTCCAGAGTCCCTCAAAGACGGAGTATTCACCACCACGTCTGATGTCTGGTAAGCTTTCACGTGTTCTGTAGAGAACCAGCGTGTGCAATATGTTGAAAACACACAGAGATATTAACTGAGACGTATAGTGCGCAGTATATCAGGGTCCATCAGTCTAGTCCTTTGCAGCTGCGGAGCGACATGTATATGAGCAAAGACCGCCTCGGCGACCACTTCAGTTCCTGCGCTAGCTGAAAGAGAAATGAAAACCACACTCGCACGGCTCAACACACTTTTTCCATTACATGGAGCATACGTTAATGCGGTAAGCAATGAGGAGAAACATCTTTCCATATATTCCAAATGAAGCTGGCAATCAAGCCTCATCGGCCCTCATATGAGCTAGAAAGATTTCCCTCATATGCTAGTCTCGTTTGACAAACTTTCAAAGAAAACCTTGGGGAGTCTAGACCGCGCTTTTCCGGAAACAGCAACAGCTGCGGCTGATATGAGCGGCATTCCAGGGCCTCAAGGAATCTTTAGTCGATTCGTCCTCCCGTGTCGTGATAAGTAGCTGTTTGGACTCGCTGGGAGGTTTGCGCTTAAATCTTTTGTTAAGGATCAGAATCAAGCACTCCCTGTTCAGGAAGAGGATTGAACTTAATTACAATGCGCTCAAGTTTCCTTCCAGGTGTCTGGAGAGTCTGCCCTAACAGTTCACCTTTCATGTCTGTCCAGGGTCACAGTCAGGCCTTGATAATAAGGAATGTCTGGTAAACTTTACACAAGGATCAGACATGGGTGTAGGGTTTCGTCAACAATGACAAATGTATCATTGTGCAAAAGAAAATCCTGCGCAAGAATCGGAATCAGAATATCTTGATTGATTCTTAAAGGCTAAGTTGCAGGTTTTGCCAACAAACAGAAGTGCAAAATAATGAATAAATTCAGAAAGATAGACAGTCATGCCTCAAATTCATGTCACTAGTTAACATAGATCAAAAAAGAGCAGAGTACTTATATTTGCCAGTGTGTGATGGGTTGAAATCAAGAAGCACACAGTATATTAGAAAAGGTACATATTGGCCTACATTCGACAAAATTATATACGTTTTTTATGTTTTTCAAATTTATATAATTATGTATCTTTTTATAATTGTGATGAAGCGCCATGTTTCTTTTATGCATATCCATTGCCATGAGCACAATCAAATACAATTTTTACAAAGTTTTTGCTTTGCTGTTTTCATGAGGTTTGTGTTCTGTTTTAGTTTAGTGCTTCATTCTGTTTGATGTTTGTTTTGTTCTGTCTTAGTTTAGTGTCTTGTTTGGTGATATTTGTGTTTTGCTTTATTTTATGTGATTTGTGTGCTGTTCCATTTTGTAATTTGCGTTTTTGTTTTTTTAGTTTAGTGTTTTGTTTAGTGTGGTTTTTTTTTTTCTGTTTTAGTGTTTTATTTTGTGTTCTGTTTTAGTTTAGTGTCGCGTTTGATTGATTTTTGTTTAATTGCATTTTTGTAATTTGTTTAGTTTTGTACAAAGTAAAAGTACTGTTTTGTTGTGTCTTTTGCCCTGTTTTGGTTGTTTAATATTATTTAGTGCTTTGTTCTGTTTTAGTGTTTTGTTTCTGACTTTTGTTTTGTTTTTTGTTTTCTGTGTTTGACTGACTCCAGCTTCCCCTCAACTCTATAGAAGTTATTTAGATCTTGTCCGAATGTTTTTTAAAGGACATAATTTTGCTTTAAATGCATGTTACATATTAATAGTATGAATTTAAAATAAACATTGTGTAGATTACAAAGTAAAATATAATTCAGCAAAATACTGATGAAAATAGTTCGGTGCACTTAAATGTAAACGTTTATTTAATACTTGTGTTTTATAAAGTCAGTTGAGTAATGTCCAGTGTATAACACTGAGCTGTTGCCTATTGTAAAGTGTTTTTTATATCTATGTAGGCAGTAATAGAGCACAAAGCAGCTCATTAGGTTTTGGAACAGAGCCTTTGATTATTTTTTGCTGGCTTTGGAGCTCTTTTGTATCTAATTTAGATGTACAACACTTATCTGCAAAAAAAAAAAATAAGAATAAGACCCGAAAGAAAAAGGATTACTAGAGTCAGCCACGACTGAAAGTATTTCTGTTATGTGCTTAATAGCTTTATTATCAACAGACCACATTATATTATGTAATTTGTCTGAGCGGCTGACTCATTATAATGACAACTTGCTCCCGTTTGAAAGTTTTAGGTAATTAGAACACGCATCACTCACATTCTCAATGAAAATATTGATGAAAAACATCTTCAGGGAACTTTTACGAGCGGGGAGGTGTCAACTGAATTCACTCAGAGATGAAAGAGAAAATCAGCATCTTGTGACACTTTGGTGACTATCGGTGTAGATCTCGGCTTTTCTCATCTGTTCTCCTCTTGCAGGTCTTTTGGGGTGGTGTTGTGGGAAATAGCCACCCTGGCCGAGCAGCCCTATCAGGGCATGTCCAATGAGCAGGTACTGCGGTTTGTCATGGAGGGAGGACTGCTAGACAAACCTGACAACTGCCCTGACATGCTGTAAGTCATCTCAAGCACTTCTTTCACTCGCATTGTTGCTCTAAATGCAACATTTTGAAAAGCTTGCATTACCATTTATTAAAAGCAGACAGTGGGGCTGTCGACACAATAAAAACATGATTACCAAAATAAAACAAAAAAACGGAGTTATCTGTTTTTGCAAATAAAATCTTCATGTGTACCTGATGCCTATGCTTTAATGTGAGGAACAGATTAAAATGCAGTCAAAGTCCTCTGTCAAAGATTGGTTGTATTGACGTCAAACCTGGTGCAATGTCTCGATGTGGCAATTTTGAAAGTTCTTCGTATGAATATTCATGTTAGGTTTGGAAGGACATGATGGTGAATAAATGATGAGAGAATTTTCGGTTTTGGGTGGAATGTGCCTTTTAAGAAGAAGAAAGTCTGCCACCTACTGTGTGATTCAGGTGGTAACATCACAAAGCTGAAAACAAGAATAGACAAAAAGAATCCGGATTAGCTTGAGAATTAATGGCATTTACCGAATAAGTTTTTGATTTTGGCCGTTATTTGTTTTGGATTTTGAAAAGCACCTAGTCTAATGCTCTCCCTGGGGTTGCTGGGCTCTAAATTTAAGTACAATTTGTTTATCTGTGAGAGTCTCCAAGCTCTGGGTTTTCTTTGGCGCAGTTTGAGTTAGGTTGCGTCTGGCTTGGGGTCCGTTGTTTTATCTGAGGTGTGAGAGCTGGCAGTGACGTACGAGCACTCAAAGCACTACAGGGATTGCACATTTTTAATAATATATTATACCAGGAGGAAGGGAGGTGTGTGAGTCTTGAGCAAGGTTTGGAGAACTGAGGTAACTTTACAGTATATTACCATTTGACTTTACTTTAAGATTGTATGTGTAAACCGTAATCTTTTGTTATCCACAGCTTGTCTGTTGGTGTTTTAGCAACAAAAATTATTGTCATATAGCTTGAGAAACGCTTACATTTTGTTTTACTTTTTAATACATTTTACATAAAAAAAAACTCTGTATAAAAAGACAAGTACATATAAATAAATATAATTAATTCTCAAAATAATCCAAATTATATATATATATATGTATGTAAATTATAAATATGTGTGTGTGTATGTATATATATATGTGTATATGCATATATTATATATATTAACATGATCTTATATATAAACAAGCTATAGATTGTTTTTAATTTTCTGCTTTATCTATTTAAAAACAATTTTTTTTTTTTTACTTTTTAACACATTTTCTATAGATGTATAAATTAATACATTTTCTATAGCTAGAATAAAATATGTAATATTTTTTTAAATACATTTAATATTTTCTATAAAAATATATCTATATAAATATATAGAAAATATATTCTCTCTCTTTTTTTCTTTTTACTCATTGGTGGCACAAATGAACAATGATATTTTGTTTCAGGAGAAACAGGACTCTGCATTTTCTCAGTCCTCTGTCCATTGACAGGAAGTGCACAATGGTTTGTGTTGGCTTGTGGCTTGTTTTCCTCTCAAGGCCGTCTGGTTTAGGGTCTTTGTTGTGGTTGGCCGACGTTTGGCACCTTTTCACACTTTTTGAGAGAAGTGCCGGGAAGGATGAAGCGGTGGGTAAAGCAGGCAGAACAGGAGAGGAGGGTTTTGGGCCGGGACACTGCTGCTGCCTCTGTCTTGTGTTTTAATGAGCCAGCGCTTGACTGCTGAGACCAACAGTGCCAACGGTCACTAAAGGAAGTCCAGTTATTCGTTTCAATTATGTGCAGCGTAGCAATAAGAACAAAGCCTTTCACACATTGAGCCGTATTCCTCATGCATGTGATATTTTAGCCAAAATAAGGCAAAAGCCACTGCCGCCTACTAGAAAATAATTTGGTCTTTACCAAAAAGTAGATTCTGTAATACTTTTTTAATCAAAATAACTTGCTCTGCAATCCTGTAAAATTGCAATACTTTTTGGACGACATCACCAGTAATACACTGAAAAGTCCCCAGCTTCCTTTCAGTTGACTCATTTCTAGTATGTAATCCATTTCTGATGCATAAAATCAAGTCCTTCACTTACATTTCTTTGTTTAATGTTAAAGTTAAATGTTGAGTGTTGATAAATGAGACTGATAGTTTGAGATTGAAGAGTGTTGAGATGAATTCTTTAGGATATTGTTTTATTAAAAAAATAAAATAAGTGTGATGATGTGTGTGATTTTGTAGTCGTGGAAATTTTATTATAGGAAGTCCTCTCTTACCAGTGTAATATTTTTTTATTTTGCATAAACTTAATAAAACTAAATTAAAATCATTCAAAAGTGTAAAATGTTTACCTATAAATGTTTATTAAAGTAAAAAAAAAGATATATATATATATATATATAGGCCAAAGGTTTGGACACACCTTCCCATTCAATGTGTTTTCTTTATTTTCATGACCATTTACATTGGTAGATTCTCACTGAAGGCATCAAAACT
>JAUMHP010000285.1:811594-828202 GCA_032361065.1 Enteromius trimaculatus
TTTTTAATTTTCCCCCAACCTGGTCTTTTTTTGTTGTTCTTCCATTTTTTATTTTTATTTTTTTGTTATGCGTTAATAATCACTGTAACCCCCCCCCCTCCTCTTGATTACATTTTAGGAATTTTTATATGCTTTTTTTTCATGACATGGGGACTTTTTTTTTTCCTTCAGACATTTATCTACCTCACTCTTTTTTTTTATGTACCTATATATAAAGTACATCTGACCTTTTTCATGTAAAGAACAATATTACTGCTCTCTGTATCTGGGTAAAACCTCATAAACGCTACAAACCACAATCTCGGAGCAGAGAAATTACCGAGTTATGGACATTTTGTACGACTAGCTGCTTTCTTTCCTATCGGATCTTGCTTAAATTTGTTTATTATTTATTTGTGAGAATTAAAACCAGAACAGGTCTGACAATTGACTCCAAATGTGCTGGAATGTTGTTGATGTTTCATTTATCCATCTTTTAACTTCGGGGCAAAGGTCACTAGATGGAATAATTACAGTAGGTTTATTTTTCAGTATATACTGGTTCTGATCTCCTCTCCCCTTCATGACTCTGTATCCTGTTGCCATTGTTCTGTTTTTACTTCATTCGTTACTGAATTTTACATTTGCATCAGAAACCAAATGTTCATTGAAACAAAAACCTTTAGGTGTAAACAGATTTACAGTTCTTGCTGCTGTCTAATGCAACAAAAGTGCATTACAAAAAGTTTTGTCTTGGGTTATATGAATATTTTTTTAATTATTAGAGAGAGAAAAAATAATCTGCACGCAAAATAGCAAACAGTGTAATTTAAACAAAGCAGATGTTATATAAGAGTGAATGGTTGGAGAAATGCTGGAATTTTCATGTTTCGCAGCGGTTCTTGTTCACGCAGATATCGATCCAATTAAATTAATACTAATATTCTGTGAAATATGTAAATCCAGAACAAGATATTGTAAATATCCTGAATTTTTCACTCGGATATCTTTATATAAGGGAAATGTTTATAATTGCGAAGAGTTTAGGGAAAAAAATAAAACAAAACAAAAACCGCTCCCAATGTCACGTCCTTCCAATGTTGGCCATTTTTGTTACTCATAGATTGTACAGGACACCATCCTAATGCTCCTCTCTGACCATCTCCTCATACAGAGCCCTAACAACCCGACCAATGGCTGATTTCTCGATTCCAGATCTGTTAACTATGGGCTAGATATTCTCAGGGCTGTACCCTGCTGCTGGAAACTGCTGCTCTCCATCATCTCACCTGATGCTCGTTCTGAAGTCCAGACTGCTAAAGTGCGCTCTGTTGAGTGTGTGAGGGTTGAGAGGAGAGCATTAGAAGTGCTCCTGGTCTGATGGCGCCATCTAGAACGCGCGTTTCGTGTTATTTCATTTCACTCCGGTGGAGCCTAATGTTCGGTTGTTCAGTTGAGACGTGTTGGATATGTCTGTGTTGCTATGAATGGGAGGGGAGAATGGAGAAAGTTTTGTGGTCCAAGTCTGTTCAAACCTGGCTGTTCTGATTAAAAAAAAGCACTTATTAACTTTGTTTGTGGTGTTTTCTTTCATTTGTGTAAATTTGAAGAAAATGGATTAATGGATATTGGAATTACGACAGAACATTGCTCAGATATTGTGTGGTCCACGAAACAAATATACAGATCAATTACTTTGTGATGTGTTTTGTGTATTAAGTAGGAGGAATTATCATCAAGCAGAACTGTAAACTCTATTTTGGCATTATACATAATGCATTCCACATCGACACAGCATATTAATAAATAATTAGATTTTAATTAAATTAACAGTAAGAACAAGTCCTTTTTTTTTGTTTCTATGAATTTATGAATTTTATACAGTGGTTAAATGTCTTGGGGGTGATTTTCATGTATTGTCAGTGATGTGGTGTATGGGAATAATTCATTATTTTTTAACTTAATTAATGAATGCAGTAGCTACTGATGATTTTTTTTGTCATTGAAAGCATCAAATGCATTCAAAAACAACATTTCTTCATAAAGATAAATAGATTGTACGTTTAATATGCTTTTTTTTAATTAATAAAGCCTAATATTAATAGTATTTTGACAACAATTAGCTGTAAAATTTCAGTATTTTTTCTTATAAGATGAATATTAATGTAACATTAGCTAAACCGTATTTAAATAGGTTCTAAAAATTCTCTTAAGAAAAAAGTAAAACAATTGATATTATATTACAGTATATCACATTGTTATATTATAAAGCTACCTGCTGTCGCTGGTGTTTTTTTGATGCGGGAAACACTACATTTCCCATGAAGCTCTCTGCCTGTATCCAGTGACGCGTTTGCTCGCAGCCGGAAAACTAGTGCTGTACACAAACAACTCCAGAGGTTTTCAAGAGGAAAGCATTCATATTTCTTTCACTACAGGGATGCAGTGTAAGTTACGAGTCATTATTAATATTCATCACCGTGGTTTGTGTTGCATATATCAGTTTTGTGTTTCGCTAATTCCGAAAAGCAACAATTTGAGATTGCAAAGTAACGTTAACGTTAGTCGATGATTAGATTGAGACTTGCTTAGTGTTATAAGATTGAACGACAGTACAGTACAGCATCATTTTCTGAGCTCATCTTGGTACATACTGCTGTTAGTGTATCGTTATTTTTAGTATCTGACGTTACATAACGCTTTAATGTTGCTGGTTAGACTTGTTACTGTCATTCTGTACAATACATAGCTGTACATTTCGATAACATCAATAAGAATCAGCGGGTTAAAGTATTATTACTACTATTTCTTATCATTATCATTATCTTTTATATTATTTTTGCAACATTGTCCTTTTGTTTGTATTTTCAGTTAATATGTATATTTGGTCTTAATTCTTACTGAATATATTTATTTATTGAAGTATACAGTAGTTTAAATCAACAAATGTTTCTTTCAGACCAGAAAAGTAGAAGCTGAAAGAGGGTGAAGCTCTCTTGGCCAAAGACGGTTCTTACAGCCATGGCTTCTGAACTCCATGAAGCCATTTTTATGGCCAAGCAAGAGCGACACAAGAATCTTTTCCTGAACTACAGAAACCTCAACAATTTCCCTGTGGAGCTTCTCAGAGATGAAGGGATGCAGTTCCTGGAGCGTCTCTTCATGAAGAGAAACTCCCTCACAACCCTTGTAAGATCTCATTCCCAGTGTCGTTCGTCTTCATTTCGTACTGAAATAATCTAAACGTATTTTGCATCCTAATACTGTTTTCCTCCTGTCAGCCAGAGAACCTGGCTCAGAAACTTCCCAACCTGATAGAATTGTGAGTATTGGTCTTTGTTAAACTCTTCTTGCTGTTCTGTTAGTTGTCAGTGTACTGCACAACTGTAATATACAACTGTTGTCCAATAGAGGTCCCTCAATCTTTGGGAGATGTAAATTGGTCAAGTCTGGTAAAATGTAATTATTTTATAAGAATATGAAACATAGTCCTGCAATCTATTTTCTGCTTTATTTAGGTACCTGCACTCAAACAATATTGTGATAATTCCTCAAGGTAATGTTATATCGTGAGTGTACTGTATATAGCAATATTTCAGTGTCAGGAGCATTATGCGTTGCATGATTCATAATGTTGTTTTCCAGCTATTGGAAATCTAGTGAAGCTGCAGTCACTGGACCTGAGTGACAACGCTCTTCAGGTCATCTGTCCAGAGATCGGTCAAGTGCGCTCATTACGGCATCTGCGATTGGCCAACAATCAACTGAAATTCCTCCCGCAAGGTGGACATTTATTTGCATTCATATGAAAAACTAATAACAGCTACTGATTATAGTGATAGGAAAGCCTTATAATTCACATGTTTTTGTGCTGAAGAATATTATATAGCGACATTTTGGATTGAATACAAGTAATTATATTTTACATGCTGCAATTAAAACAGCAAATGAATTGGCTTTCTCTGTACATGCAGTTATAAACCTGAAGAAACTCTGTGTGCTTCGAACTGAAATATTTAAAGAGGATTGTGAAAAATGAGAGCAGAATATAAATGCGGTTCTGCCTTCCTGCTATTAAAAATGCTTCTAGTTAAACAGCCAGTTTAATTCATAGAAATGATTCCCCCCATGTAATTAACAGCTTTAACGCCATCAAATAATTTCTCATTCAAAAGCCGAGTGTGAGGAAACTGCATGAGCAGAAGCTTTTAAACCTGCAGTTATTAAACTTCATCTAGGTTTGTGTGCTCAACATGACAAACCGAAATGTTTCTGAGGAGTAAAACTTCATTAAGAGACTGTGGGCAATGATTAAGCTCTTTGACACTCTGTTTAAACGCTTTGCTTCAAAACGCGCAGTCTTTTCATTGCTCTGTCTTTTCCATTTTAATTGGGCCGTGTTTCATCTGAAGCCGAGACTGTTCATGGCTTTAATTTATCTTGTGTGAGTTATTCCAAACGAAGTGTTTTACAGTTAATTGTTCCACCAGTTGTAAGCATATTTCACATGGGAAGATGTGATTCGTTTTATTTATTAATTTTTTGTAAAGTTTGGTTAGTTTTCGGTGTCACATAAAGTACCCGTTTTTGCCAGCAGAGGGCACAAGGGGACTTTCTAGGGTTATGTATTGCTTTTGCCAGATTGAAAGTTTATCAGAAATGTATATGTGCTTGTAATGGTAGAGCTGGGAGATCTCCGAGAGCTGGAGACTCTTGACGTGTCCGTGAACCTCCTGAGGACTCTTCCCGAACGTCTGCACCGGTGTCTGTCCCTGCAGTGCCTGACGGCAGACCGCAACCTGCTGCACTGCCTTCCTCGTCAGCTCTGTCTGCTGCCTGACCTCAATCAGCTTTCCATGGCCGCCAACTGCCTGACGTCACTGCCCCTGGGTGAGAAGTCTTTTAGAGAAATTAATACTTTTGAAAGTAAAGGCAATTATTATGAAGCAAAAAATTATATTTCAAATAAATGCTGTTTTTTTTTTAAACTTTCTGTTCATTAATTTTTTTTTTTTTTTTTTTTAGTTTTTAAAATGAATCCCAAGTCGTTTCAGGCTGTGTCAGCATGAAATATATACATGTGTAGACATGTAGCATACTGCCGCCAATGTGTTGTTGGTCTGAGAGCTAGAGTTGAGAAATTTGCACAAATACCAGGTGAATTATTTGACATTGCTTACTTTTTTTGACATTTTTTTGTTGATGCTGTTGAACGCTGATGTTTCTGTCAGATCTGGGGCGCTCCATGGAGCTGCAGTTTGTCTTTGTGGACAACAACGCTCATCTGAAGGGACTTCCATCGTATCTTTATAACAAAGTCATCGGCTGCAGTGGGTGAGTGAGGGACTTTGTTATTGTAGGCAAATTTCCAACAAAAAATACATATAGAGTAGAGCAGGTGGTCCATTAAAATATGAACTAATTAATTGCACATATTTCTGTAACTAATCATGATTTATTACATTTGGTAATTTCATTGTAAGTATGTATTCACCTGAATATCCAAATCGATGATGTTCACAACACAATAATGAATCAGCATGCAACAAAGCGGAGCTCATTGAGATTCCTGTGAGCGACTGGACAAACGGTGCCCCAGAAACGAATGGAAAATGTGTGTGTAGAGTCGCTCAGACTTTCCGTCCATCTCAAAGTAAACAACATTGATTTTTTTCACACATGTAACCCTCACCCTCCCCAGACAGACAACAAAACTCTTGAAGATTTGCTACAGTCAATCTCCCAGCTGTTAAATTTACTTATTGAACATTTTGCCAAGATTCGCAGATTCTGGGTGGAAAAACGCAAGACTTAAGTCACTTACGAAAGTGTCACAGTTGCTGGTTTGCCAGTATATACAGCTTTAATGGTAGTTTCCAACATGTCTGTGTTCCTCTGATGTTATTTATCTGTCTGCGTGCACAGATGTGGTCTAGCTGTGCAGATCTCTGATGTGAAGCAGCTCTGTCTGACGCTGGGAGACGTGACTGTTCCTCTGCCCTCCGAAGTGAAGGCCATCGGCGCCGAGACTGAGCGTGTGTTGCCTCTGGAGGAGCTGGCGTGCAGAGTCCTACACGCGTCCCACAGCTGGACTGAGAAGGGTAAGAGTCCCAAACAAACCCACAACAAAGCATCAGGTTTCTTCACCAGCCTAATTGTTGTCATTTTGTGCTGTCTTGTGCGCAGATGTGAGGTTCCTGACACCGTTCCTGTTGCCCAAGAGTCTACTGGATGTGGTTCGGTGGCCTCTGGGGCACTGTCACCGCTGCAGTCAGCCCATGTTCACCATAGTCTACCCTAAACTGTTTCCGCTCAGAGAGACTGTGCTCGCAGGAGTGCACAAGAGGTACTGATACAAAATTCCTCATGTGACCTAGGACCGCAAAACCAGTCATAAGGGTCAGTTGTGCGTCATCTGAAAGCTCAATGAATTAGCTGTCCGTTCATGTATGGTTTGTTAGGCTAGAACAACATTTGATCGAGAGACAACTATTTTAAAATCTGGAATCTTGAGGGTGCAAAAAAAATCGAAATATTGAGAAAATCACCTTTAAAGTTGATTAGAGTTCTTGAGTTTTGAGATATTTACAGTAGGAAATTTACCAAATATCCTCATGGCATATGATCTTTACTTAATATCCTAATGATTTTTGGCATAAAAGAAAAAAACAATCATTTTGACCCATATAATGTATTTTTGCCTATTGTAGAAATAAAACCCAGTGACTTGTTTTGGTGTCCAGGGTCAAATATTGCCTAAAAT
The DNA here is from genome assembly GCA_032361065.1 of Enteromius trimaculatus. Lineage (NCBI taxonomy): Eukaryota > Metazoa > Chordata > Actinopteri > Cypriniformes > Cyprinidae > Enteromius > Enteromius trimaculatus. Next base: position 818,337 of record JAUMHP010000285.1, read on the forward strand.
ATCTAGGTATTGAATTTGTTTGCATGTGTAAACCGATCGGTGACATCAGTTCCTTATGTTTCCACAACGCTCTTAAAGTACTTTGAATGAAAGCAATATAGAAATCCTGGTCTGGGAAAAATGGCATGTATGGTCCCCCTAGTTTATATTCAACCCTTCGTTTTATTTATTATTGTTTTTTATTTTTATACACTATACTTTTTTTTTGTTTATGTACACTTATAATATTATTCAAGGTTCTGTAACCACACACAAAATGATTGAAATTAAGTTTATTTACCATTTTCCCTACTCTTTCTGACTCTTTGGTTAAGCATCACCTTAGACCTGAATTTAAATATAGCTCCTGTTTTAGGCAAAGATTATGGAAAGTCATATTTTCTGTCATATTCTACCATTTAAAAGTCAGTAATATTTTGTGACAAAATCAATACTTTAATTCTGCAATGACTGATTAAAAATGACCGTTCTACCCCCAGTTTCACAGACAAGGTTTAAACTAGTCCAAGACTAAATTGCATGTTTGAGCTGTCTTATCTTGAAACATGTCAATGTTCTTTTTCATAAAGCATTTTTGTAAAAGTTGCTTAAATAGCTTAATTTAACTTTGTGAAACCGGGCTTCTTTTGAAATATCTATTTAACGTTTCCAGTTTTTTACAAAAATATTAGACAGCAGACACTGGTTTTCAACATGAATGATCACCAAATTCTGAAGGATAGAGTGACACTGAAGACTGGAGGAATGATGCTGAAAATTCAGCTTTGTATGACAGAAATAAATATATATATTTTAAAATATTAAAATAGAAAACCATTATTTTAAATTGTAATAATATCTCACAATATGACAGGTTTTGCTGTATTTTTGATTAAATAAATGCAGCTTTAAGCAATAAGATATAAAAAAAAAAAAAAACATTAAAAATATCTTACTTGAATCATAGTGCATGTCCCCTTTAAATTCACGTGCATTCTGGGACTGACCTGCTCATATTAAGTGCATATTCATTTACTTATTCATTTTCAGACAAATTCTCTCATCTTCTCATTCTCTCTCGTGCTGTTTTCTCTGACCCCTGTCACTTCCTCAGGGGTCCTCATCTCCTCATCTTCCTGTGCATTTGATTGGTTGAAATGAGCAGCTTGCTCCGCTGCCCGTCATGTTCCATCTGTAATGCAACTCTGTGGTTTTATCAACATCCAACACCATAACTCAATCATCCTGCTCGACTGCTGCTCTCAGCTACTTCACGTGCATTAAGAGATCTAATCCACTTGCAATTACCTCCTACCCTGAGTGTTCGGCTGATGTTTGGAGACGAGCGGCTCTGTTGACGTGTGTGAGCGAGAGAGAGGCCATTTGTTTAAGGGAATTCTTTTCCATTTGCCTCTTTTTCTCCTGTAATACACTCCGTTTTAGTCTCAGGTCGTGTGTTTGTTTTATGAACTAATACCAGGAAACCGTCGCCGTTTCAATAGCACTAGGCTTGTGAAAGCATGTGTTGGGAGGAACATAACCAAATACCAAAAATGTGCATTACTTTGCTTAGACTTCATGTCTTTTTGGTACTCCATTTTTTTTTCTTTTTGGTAAGGTGAGTTATATCGTTATAGTTCTTACTTAGTCTAATATAAAAAAATATAAATAAATTCCTTAAATCTAATTGTTTGATACTGAGTGTGGCTTGTTGACAAAAGGTGTCCTTGTACATTTTCAAAGAGATTTGGTTTATAATTTTTGCCCGGCATAAATAGTTACAAAAATGAGTGGTTAGTAAATATATATGGTTAAGGCCAATATATTGAACGCTATTTGTATTGTTTTGTTTTTAACTATCAGCAATTAACATTTGTTGTAATCTACAATTATTAACCGTTTCTTCATAATATGAGTGATTACCGAATCAAGATGTTACTACCTAAAGTGTAAATCTTATCTCATGTTAGCTCAGGTTCATTAAACAAAATGAACAGATAAAAGTGTTTGAGTAATATATTTGTGAAGTTTTTAATTAGTATTAATTATATTTTTCATGGGTAGTTAACAAAGCTCATTTCTCATTGGTTCCCTATTTTTTGGGTACAGAAAAGTTCTAAAACAGCAACTTTGCCAGACTAACTATCCCTGCGTCCGAAATCGCTTACTTCCCTGCTATATAGTACGTAAAAAACAGTATGCGAGGCGAGTAGTATGTCCGAATTCATAGCATTCGCAATTTAGTAGGCAAGAAGTACCTGGATGACCTACTGCTTCCAGCCGAATTCTATAGTAGGCATACCATGGACTCTTTCCTATCCCATGAGGCTCTGGGAGAGGATGCATCATTTCCGATAAATGGTGGAAAGTTGAGACGTGTAGTTGAGTGTACGTACCTCAGGAAAAAAACGTTGTTTATTGTGATTAAATTACACTTGTTCAACTAAATAAACGGATGTCTTATTGAAAGTTTAAATTGTCATGCTTTGTGACGACGCATGACACGTGACAACATCAATATGGCGGATGTAGTACGTCCGAATTCCATTCATACTACTCTCATTCATATTATATAGTACCTACTGTTTTAACGGTCAGGTAGTACGTTCAATTTTAAATGTAGCACCTACTTAAGCAGTATGCCATTTCGGGCGCAGATAACTCGCGAAACAGAATATAGCGTCACAGGAAGTATGGGCGGGCCCAGGCTGCAATCAATGCACATGATGTGTTAAATCACTAGAAAGGGCTGCAATTATATTGAAAGCGCTGTAATCCAATCCAAACATATTGACAGAGCGGAGTTGTTTGGAACTATTGAGAGCTCCACGAACCACGTGACCGCGCGGCAGCGAGATCGAAGGGTGTCGCAACTCTAATTCTCAACGGCTCTGGTGACTGATGAACGCTTCACCGAGAGCCATAGAGAACCAACAATCAATAATACAGCTGTTTTGCATCTTTCATCTTTAATTTTGAGACCACGCCCCTTCCCCGGCTAATAAAAGCTTCTCATGCAGACATATTTTGATCTGTGTTTACACTGTAATGACGCTTGCAATCTCGCGCCGCGACTTGGTCTGTTTTAAAACGTGCTTTCCTAGGCACTTAATATGTACATCTGATCGAGGTTGCAGCCAATGTTTTTTTCTTTTTTTTTTTTAACATGTTATATTTCAAATAATACACCTCGGTTAATTGCATTATCATTTATGCAATGATATTTTGAAGGTTCATATTATAAGTTTCCCTTCAGATTTTTTATTTAAGGATATTTTCTGACTTGCTCTTTGTATTTCTGACACAGAACCACTGTGAGTTTTGTGGCGTACTGCTGCTCTAGCCACTGTCTGAGGACGTTTGACCTGCAGGGCTGATGTCTGGCATACGCTCACCTCACGTCTGCTCATGGTGCTTTCATTTTCATGGAGGACTTCACCAGAGACTTCATGAAGAACTGATGCCTGTCTGAGCTTCTGAAACATTTGACAGCCCACTGAAGATCTTTATGATGGCCATTACAGTTGGTCCTTCTTCGTCTGTCTGTAGTAGCATCTAACAAAAGCAGTTGGTTAATCCTGGTTACACTTCACACAAATAAATGTAGAAATGAAACAAAGTGAACTTCAATCATACAAATTAAAAGGTATTGTTCGTGTTGGTATTGTTACGGTTTACTGTAGCCACAAAAGTTCAGACTTTAATCTGAGAAGTTTAACATTTATTCTGTGTTTTAAAGGCTACCATCTTGACATACTTAAAACTGACGAGTTTTAGGTGAGATATGGATATTTTTGGTTTCAATTTGATGGGAAAATATAATTTTCAAAATCTCTTTACTGAAAATGTTGCTGAAATGTCATGTTACTTTAGATTCACATCTCACTATTATTTTCAACCGTCACACAACTTAACTTTAAAAGTGGCTTTTTAAAGTGTTTTGATTTCAAGTGTTTGTATGCTGTTGGAAGAAAGAAAATCATGCGTGTTGTTGTATGTTATGATTTTTGTGACGTTTTGGAAACAGACTGTTATAAAGTGCCATTTGACTTTTATGAAAATCATGCAAATGATTGTATTGAAGGCAGCTTCAAGGGATTGTTCTATTTTTGTGTAAGATAATAATTTAGGTGATATAAGACTAAGATGTGAATTGTGTAGATTTGCTGATTATACACTACGTCTGTCACCCTGTGCATCTCTCAGCTTTGATGAAGTAAACCAGCTCTGCTCAGCCTTCAGTATTTACAATATTCTCTCTCTTATATCTTATATTCTAATTAGATGTGAGCAAGAGGATAACTTCCTTAAAGGGATAGTTCACCCAAAATGTAAACTTGGCCCATGATTTACCCACCCACAAGCCTTCCTAGGTGTATATGACGTTCTTCTTTCACTTAATCATGGGGTCATTCAAATTTTTGGGTGATTTATCCCTTTAACTTAATGTGTGGACGTTACTTCTTCAGAAGTGTTTGTTCAGCTAATATTTGTTTACACTTATGGCACTTATAAATGAACAATTGTGCTCTTGTTGGAATGTTTGGCAAAAATAACAATCTCTCTTGTGTTATTTCCTGTTTCAGATGTGTGTTAAAGTTAAATTTGATTCATATTGAGCCATTTTATATTGTGAATGTAATTGTCTTTATCTTGTGCATTAAGTACACAGAATGATCAGTCTTGATGAGACAGGTCAGAGCTGGGAAATTATAGTAAGGCTTTTATATTGCATTTATATTTACACAGAATTTAGAAACACTTTTACTACTTTTAGACGCTTAGGAACAATATTGCTTGTGATATTTTTATGTATATCATCTGGAGTTGCTCAGGCAGCAGAGTCTGCTCTGTGTATCTGGAAATTGAAATAAGATCTTCAATTGTTTTTCGACAGTATTTTACTCTTGCACTGCTCAAAGCTGAAGAAACGCTTGCATTCACTACTCTGCTTTCAGAAAATGCACAAGCGACCTTTGCTTCGCCAAGCTAATTCTTGTTTTGTAATATGCAATTGTAAGAACTTCATTTGGACGACTGGAATGGTGGTTTTCTCAATTTTTGTTCTTGCACCCTCAGATACCAGATATTTAAATGGTTGTATCTCAACCAAATATTGTCCTAACAAACCATGCATCAGTGGAAAGCTTATTTAAATCTCAATTTAAAAAAAAAAAATCCTTATGACTGATTTTGTGGTCCAGAGTCCATTTTAATTCTTTGCAAAGGTCCTCAAAATAATTCATTGATACATTTATGCACACGTGTCCATTTGAGATAGATGGATCACATTCTGATGATGTAATTGTAGCCTCTACTGCATGATGCATTGTGTATAATATGGCGTGTTATCTGGTGACACAGAAGCTCGAATCAATCAGTGTGTGTGTGTGTGTGTGTGAGAGAGAGAGGTGGGCTGGAAGGTCTCTGAAGGACACTGATGGAGGAGGGAGGAGCTGCCTGGGAGCTCTGGATCATCCAGTAGCGCATGCACGAGAGCAGGAATGACTCGGGATAATAATACACTGTTCATCAATCCTCATCTGTGAATCCATTTCTTCGGTTTGTGCTCCTTTTGTCTTTCTCCAACTCTGAAAGCGTCCGGCTTGAAGGTAAGAGCTCAACTGCTCTGAGATTACAACGTGGATTAAACCGTTTGTTGGCGAACTGATAAGTCACATTAAGAAAAGCAGTTTCGCGTTGATTTAGTTCGCTAATTTATTCCCGCTGTCAAGTTAAATTACGCGCAGTTGAGTGACGTCATCAGGGCTCTGCGTTCACGCGCTTTTGTTGAACGCGTCGGGCAGGAATTAATAAATAAAAGGCAGGAAGTTACTATCACTTTGTTTTACTCAATTGCACTTTACGACTGTATTCTAGATTTTAGCTATATCTACCCGTTTTCTGTAACGACTCTTTTTTTATTATTATTTTAAAATGTTAATTTGCAGTATTTATTGCTCGTGACATACTAGACTACATAAATAATAAAAATTTAAAAATGCAATCCCAAGGAATATGTAAGTTAAACAGAGTTTATGTGAGTCCGCAATAATTGCTGCAGAGTAATTGTACTCTTAAAGCCAGATTCATGTCACTAGCTAAGAAAATATTAGTTGCATAAAGGCTTTTATGTGAATTTGTTTATTTATTACTTTTAAGTCAGTGTGTGAGGTAGTCTGATTTTGTTAATACACCTCTAAAAATCACATTGATAGTTGGCCATAACAGCAAAATTATTGCAAAATGCTTCAGTGGAACACTTAATTAAAATGATTTCAAGTGTGAATTTATTATCTAGATCCTTGTATAGTTATAATCTTAATTTAAGGAGTGTTTTAAACAATATGTTAACGTTGTATCACTGGCTAACTTGTTTCAAGTAGCCTATTTCTGCTTCCAGATGTTAAAAATCTATGCATCAATTCAGGAGGTGAGGGCCAATGTCATGGCATTGATTCTCCTTCTACACACTTTTCAGGCTGTGTCTGATCACTTCAGCTCAGAATCTATAATCTATTTAGACTTTATATTTACGCATGTTGTTTTTGTGTAATTTTATGCTTAATCCACTGCATTTATTTAACGGCTTGTATAACCAAACATGCATGTTTAAATAATATTACCATCATACATGTTTTGAATTGTCTGTACTTCAGAAGAATGCACTGCTGGCTCACATGGGGTCAGATTCAACAACAGAGCCATAACCTCTGGCTGCCTTCTGCCTGACCGCCGCTCCACATGTTTGAAACTGAATAAATTGACCATCTTTCAGAAATTATACTCGATAAATACAGAAATCAAATATAATTGTCTCTAAATATTAGCTTACTTCCTGCAGTCCCATGAAGCTTGCTTTTGTGAAGTGTAAATAGAAACGTCTGCACTTTGCCAAATCAAACTGTACATTAGATTTGAGGAAGGAGCACGAGTGCGCTTTATTAGACTGACTGTTAAGATTCAGCGATCACAGCCAAAACCTGAGGGCTTGAGGGCTGGCGCTGTGCCTCTGGGATTGGACTGCCAACTACTCTTACTATCTGGCAATGCTTAAAATACAGTATAATACCGGATACATTTCTGTTGTAAGCCACAAGCCATATCGTGTTATTACATCTAGCAAAAGTTTAGAACTATAGGGAACTATTTGCACATTAGCTTTCTAAGAAGTAATCTTTAAAGATCCCCTTGTGGTGAAAATCAAGTTTTTAGCATCATTCACATGCCTATTTGGTGATTTTAATATGCTTAAACCATATGCAAATTCAACATTAAGTTTTCTCCTTAAAAATGCTGTGTACCAAAGACATCCTTTCAATTTGTGGAATCACATTTTGTGCTTTTCATATAATTAAGAAGCAAAAGCTTTTCTACCTAAGGATGTTGATTATTCGATGTTAGCTTTCAAACAGGAGCATGGTTCATCTAACATTATCCGCACATCATTAGCTCTTTGATGATATAGTCAAACCAAAGACTAATGATATCAATTACATTTTAAAATAAGGGGTCATTTGTTAACATTAGTCAATGTATTAGTTAACATGAATGAACAAAGATTACTACATTTATTACACTCTTTATTAATGTTAATAAAAATGCAGTGGTTTTTCATGATTTGAATAATACATTCGTAAGTGCTGAAGTCAACATTAAGATGAATAAATTCTGTAGAAGTACTGTTCATTTTTAGTTCATGTTAACTACTGAACCTATAGAAAATGTTACCCCGTTACCGTTATGTGGTCAGCATTTTAAAAAGTGATACATAAAGTGAATTAGCTTTCTGATAGATTGACTTGTTCAGCCCTGTATAATTCAGTCTTCCTCTTTGGAATCAGTTTCTGGTTCAAACATGGCTGAATTTATCCAAAGTATTACCACTTGTGGAGCATTTACAATTTCATGTAGCTGAGTGAAAGTGGAGTGGAGGCGGGGACTCATTTGCATATTCATGGTTCTGTGTAAACTAAATTATATAAGGGTGATTTATATTGAGGCCAGTTTTTCCATTAAGCATTTAAAGGAGAGTGCAACTTTTTAAAAAAAAAAAAAAAAAAAAAAAGGCTAATTTTCCAAATCCTCCAGAGTTGACTGTTGAGTTTTACCGTTTTCGAAACCCTTCAGTTGATTAGACCATTAGCATTTTGTTAAAAAACAATCTAAGAGTTTCAATTTTTTTCTTATTAAAAACTTGATTCATCTACTGTATCTACTAAGACTGATGTGAAATGAAAAGCTGCAATATTCTAAGCTGATATAACTAGGATACTGTCATTGTGGTGTAATAACGAGTATTTCAGTAGCCCTGCAGCCACGGTACAGCAGCAACGTTTCTTGATTATTACGCCAGACTGAGAGTATAGTTCAATGATTAGTGGTCGAACAATGTATCGCCATTTTTTTGTATCGGCATTTTTCAAATATAGGCATAGCCCGATAAATTTCTGTTTGGCCAATATGTCAGAGGCGGGACTTTTATTCTGACAGAGCTGAGAAAGGAAGCGACTGAGCACACACTGCTCACACACTGTCTCCCTTTTTCGCCGCCATCATTTATGATAGAAGTATATCTAACAATCAGATATAACAGTTAAAGGAATTAAAATGTTTACAAAAAAGTATTACAATGATTCGTTTAATATTATTAGTAATAAAAATGCAAGCATCATAATTTATTTGAAAGTTATCATTCCCATCATTGGGTTACAGTATTTACTTCCTTTTAAACTATAGTTTTTTGATATGTATTAAATATTTATTTGTGAAAAATACTTTGTTTTATATGTCTATATCACACATTTATATTTTAATCCATTTCAAATTATTTTAAATGTCTTAAATATTAAGTAAAACAAATAAAGTTTCGACCGATAACCGATAAATCGACCTATAATCAGTTATCGGCCACCCTGCTTTGCAAGATATCGGCATCGTCCTTCAAAAAACCATATCGGTCGACCACTACCAATGATTTACAGCTAAAAGTGCTTTTCCAGACTCAAAGATCAGCTGAATGGACTCAAAAATGGTAAAACTCGGCTGTTTAACTCTAGGGAAGTAGGAAAATGAGCCTATTTTTTCAAAAAAAAAGTGGTGCGTTCCTTTAAAAAACAATCTGAAAAAAAGGACAAAAAAAAAAACAGTCTAACCAAGAACAGTTTATGGTAGAGTGATTCGCTCAGCTCTTTTAATCTACTTGTCCTTTTACATATTAAAAGTTGCATGCGATTGGTTACGAGACGAAATAAGCCTAATGTGGCATGCTTGAATATGCAGAAGTGAACAGAATACTTACAGATTGACCTACATAGCTCAGAAAACTGTGTTAAAATGTCAGCTAATATTGTGTCAATTACAAACTGCGGTGCTAATGAGGTTGGTGAACTGTGGGTGGAGAGAGCTGAATCCCGCTGTGTGGTCAATATGAGGAATCTATAGTGCTGTATGAATGATGGTGGTAACAGTCGGAGAGAGGGCTGGTGAATTATTAAGAGACGCCCAAAGATGGAAACCCAACCATCAATCTCATTTCCTTAAACCCAATGACCTCATTATTTTAGGGTGAAAATTTGAGATGATTTGAGAGTGTTTGGTATATATTAAACATTTATTAAACTGATCTTCCACCATGAACATACTATACTAGAATGTATAAGAGACTATGTATAAAAATATATACGCATCAAATCAAATTTGCTGTAGATGTTCAAAACTCAAAGATCATGTTAAATCATCTCTCTCTCTCTATCTATGTATATATCAGCTTATATAAATCCAGTATGTCCAGTATCTACAAATACATGTACCTCTATCTATCTATCTATCTATCTATCTATCTATCTATCTATCTATCTATCTATCTATCTATCTATCTATCTATC
>JAUMHP010000285.1:834255-846206 GCA_032361065.1 Enteromius trimaculatus
TAATTATTCCTAATTTCATTTATCCGCCTCGGCATAAATGCCATCGTCTCACTCTTCTCAGTATCTAGTTTCGCACGGTCCCGCCTTCCTCCCCTTCTCCTCCTTTTCCTTCGCACCTTAAAGGGGGGCGAACGGGACCGAGCCTCGCTTCGAGCTCTGCCCTCGCTAGGGTTACTGGCAGCAGGGCTCGGGGTCCGCCGAGCTCCCGGCTTGCTCCCCGGACAGCACGCCAAATTTGCTTATTTAATTTAATGAAGAAGTGCGAATTCGTGAAAAAAACAAAACTACAACAGTTTACCTTTTGAAGAGTGTCAGTGCAAGACCTGTCACCAAAATTGTGTTGTGAGTGGTTACGAGAAGAGCCCTAAATCTCTTAAAGTCCTTGTGTCTTGATATTGTGTGCTCTTCTTTCAATGTAAGTTTATGAAATGTTGCAGGTTTGATCATAAAAATGTAGCATCTTCTTGATTACAACAATTGAGAAAGACTGAGCTCAACTGTCCTAACAAGCAGCATCATTGAAATAACAAGTATCATTCACATCCCTAGTTTGATGCTTTGGGTTACAAATTTTAACATCCCTAAACCTCAGTACGAGGAAAAAAAGATGCACTGCAATACAGTAGATGAAGAAAAAAATATGTAAATAAATGCAAGATAGTTCAATACACAGATATTACAATTACGTCATCGCTGTTCTAGAAAGACACCTGGACAGAAAAAATATAACAGATAGATAGAGATATAACAGATAGATAGATATAACAACTGATAGAAAATGATAGACTGATAGACAATAGATAGAACGACAGATAGAACGATAGATAGAACAACTGATAAAATATGATAGACTAATAGAACAATAGAACAATAGATAGATAGATAGAAACTATGTGATTAATCATACCTGTATGAGGTGGGAGGGTACGGTCACCATAGCGACTGAGAGTGAAGTGCGTAACAGGCCTCGAAGGGCATAGAGAAATGTGGTAAGGGCGTGACAGTGGGCGGGGTTATCTTTACAGCACACATCATCACCCCAGAGTGCTGACCCCAGAGAATGAAGACCCAGCCGCAGGACGTTACGAACTTTAGACTGGAGAAGTGCAAAAGAAGAAAAGACAAACACACACAAAAAATACATTTAAATTTTCAATACAAACTGGATATGAACAATTCATGTGAACAAATCCACATCTACCTTGTGTAATGAATATTTAAAAAAAAAAAAAAAAAAAAACTCCTGTTTTCCTCTCACATCACAATCCACTGATGTATTTGTTTACAACTATTTTGGATTGTTTTTTTGCCTGTAAATATGTGTATATTTCTCTCCTGATTCAGACAAGATGATATTTTCACTGAAGAAAGCAATAGTATGTTACAATACAGATATGTTTCTTACAAAAACACAGCTTTTCACTTCACAAGTTATTAACTGATGGACTGAAATGGTGTGGATTTCCTGTGGATTATTGCAATGCTTTTTTTCAGCAGTTTGGACTCTCATTCTGACGGCACCCATTCACTGCAAAGAATTCATTGGTGAGCAAGTGATTTAATGCTAAATTCTCCAAATCTGTTCTGATTAAGAAACAAAATCATCTATATCTTGGATGCCCTGAGGGTGAGTAAATGATCAGGTCATTTTAATTTTTGATGAACTATTCCTTTAACTGTATGTGTTGCATATTAAAAGTAAATCATAAACACCTCTTTCTCAAGCAACTAACTCAATCAATCAATTAGAGACTCCCAACAGGACATGATTAGCCATTGTACAATTTCACATTTATACACCCTCCATAATGAGAGAGAGAATGGTGAAAAGCAAACAAAACACTGCCCAAATAGTATGTCATACATAAGTGTGCAATGACTTGTGTAACTAAGTCAGTAGTGGAGTCCTGTCTGTAGTGAAAAGCCTTTTGTCTGTTGGAGTGAGGGTCATGTACCTCTCAAACAACTTGAATCAATGAAACAAACGGCCCAGCCAAGACCACTCAACAGCACGGTCAAACGGAACACGGCGGTCAAAAGTGATTGGACGACATCTTCCAATCAGGACAGTTGCCTGACATGACCACAATGTGGCTGTCAACCTAAGAGCCAAAATGTCTGCTTCCAACAAGTGCCAGGAAATTCTTGGCACGTTATCCGCCAACATCAGCCAAGCTAAGGGGCCATGGGTGAGAGATGTGCCCTCTACAGTGTACAAAGTCTGACAGAGAATTGAACCTTACTCACAAACCATCAAAGAGCTGATCCTGAACCTGCTTAATAAAGATCCAGAGGACACCTCAAACCACAACAACTAGAAAACTGGCAACTGGTGTGACAGCAATTCAAGTTTTAGATGTCCCAGAAAAGCAGTACAACTTTATATTTGCATATTTATAAAGACGTGAAAGATAGAAGCTCTTTTCCGCACTTTCAGTGTAATATCTAGTCTTTAGTAAGCCTCTCGATAAAAAACTATATTTTGCTGTGGACTTGCAAACACAACATATTAGCTATATAGCAGGCAAATTAAATAACCATTCCATATTATACACCCATAAATATATAAACATTCTGACCTAATAAAGATGCTTTCAGATCATAATGTAAAAATATATTTCTGTTAAATTTCTTAAATTTATAAACATTTCAGGTTTTTTATTGGATAATACTTATGACTTATTTATTTATTATTATTATTATTTTTTTTATTAATTTATTTTTTTATTTATTATTATTTTTCTTTTATTTATTTATTAATTTTATGTGATTCTTCTTTTTTTTTTTTTTTTTTTTTTTACAAAATAATTGAAAAGATATAAATAAATTTTGGTAAGTGTAACCTTTTATGCTCTTAAAAATTAGGAAAATGCAAAAAAATAAAGTTTTTGCCATCTTTTAAATTGAGCCGGAAAAGTTACGAAGTTTCCATTTTTCTTTGATATTTTTCTAAACATGCCTTCACTTAGCTCAATCTTTGTAGTGTGAATACCCGATTAACCTGTTTATATCTTTGAAATAGAGAAAAGGAAACTAGATATCTTAAATAAACCAGCTGAAAATAGCTTTGGTGTTGAATTGTCTACCGCCCCGGTTGTTCTCCTCACATCAGCCTTCGTCCACTGACAATAAAGTTAAGTTAACACCCTCTACACCATCCAGCAATCACAAGCATCTTAAGTTAAATAAACCTCATTGTTTGACTGTGTTTCCAAAGCTTCTTGACGGTTGAGCTTGACATTTCCACAAAGAGGGTGTTCCTGACTCACCGGCTTCCTCCTTCCTTTCGGTCACACTCCGGCTTTTTACTGCTCACACTCTTTTGCACATTATGTGTGCATTAGAAAAATTATATGCTTTTAACAATTTCTAATGGCAATATGAACATACAACAAAAAGGAGAAATCAAAAAAAGAAAAAAGAAAATCACAAATTAGCAGTAAAATTAAATTAAATTAAAATGATAAAAAAAAAAAAAAATAGGGAAATAAATTTCAAAAGTTAATAACTGATTTTACTAAACCTAGCATAACCAGCAATGTTCCCACATTTTATTCAAACCTTATAGGTCACTGAAGTCACAGCTAGAATTGAGTCACCAATCTGACAAATGTTTTAGTCAGTCTCACTGTTGCCCTGTTTGCTCTCATTCTGAGCATTCTTTGTGCCCATGTTCTCTCAACCTCATCACATTCCACGACCTCTGCCAACAGAACGGCACTGTTTGATGATGTAAGCGCTTAATCTGCCGGTTGACTGACAGGGGATCGAGGACTTGCAGGGTGAGGAGCCCGAGGTGTCCATCAGTGCCACGATTAAAAGAAAACAACGATCAACAAGAAAGAGCGAACACAAACTAGAATTCAGCTACTGATCAGAGCACGGTTAGATTTGGGAACTTGATTCCATCAAACTTTAAACGATAGTTTAAAAGAGCGTAACAACATTGGAATTGCTTGAACTTAAAAAAAAAAAAAAAAAAAAAACTTTTGTTTTCAACATATTTTTATTTTCTAACATTACTCAGAATTATTCTAAGTTTAATAGAATTTTATACTTATATAATTATTTCATACATCTTGAAATATGTTTTAAAAGCATGATGGGACTATACTAAAAATACTATATTTCAGTAAGAAAACTTTAGCAAGTAACTAAGATTTTTTTACAATTTTTAACGTTGATAAAGTAGAAACCAACTCTATAGAAAAGTGTACATAGCACTTTATATTAATCACTTTAAAATCATTTTAGAATAAACAATGTTATCATCTGTTGATGTGGACGCTAACATAGTTATTATTACAATAATTATAATTAGCATTTTTGGTGTGGTTGTTTCTTGATCTGAAAAGATTTAAAGAAATTTAACAAGGATAATTATGTTTTTTTAGCTGTTTGGACTCTTATTCTGACGGCACCCATCCACTGCAAAGGATCCATTGGTGAGCAAGTGATGTAATGCTAAATCTTTCCAAATCTGTTTCGACAAAGAAATATATTCACGCATATCTTGGATACAAATTTAAGACTGAAACTGAAAGAGAAATAAACTTTTGGATACCTTTTCATTTATGTGATCTAAACAACTCCACACTGATATTTTTCTTGTCTTTAACAAAACTAGAACTCCATTTGACAATTTTATTAAACTTTTTCAGTTAATTGCTTGTGGGGTTGACATACAAGCCTACAGTGAAGCTGAAATATGTGTAAACAGAAAATAAATATTAAATCAAAAATTGGTTTTAAAGACTGTGACTTTCGCTAACTTCATTTATAAACTTATAGGCCTGTTTACTTTGAACCGATACAAATTTGGTCAGGAGAGCATGTCTGGAGTTCACCACATGACAGAAGCCACATTAGGGCCACATAAAGTTGGAAACTGATTAAAAATAGCGAGTGTATCCTCAAGGGGCCCGGTCCCAAGAGCAGCTCAGCAGATGCAGTGCTGATGTGGAAGTCAAGACGGGGGCTATCATGGGGCCGTTTCTGAGAGGGGCCCCCAGAGGGGCCGAGCTCCCCTGCTTCTCAGTAGGAGCTAATGAATATGAACAGACAGAGGGCATATTGCCAAGTGTCTGTCTTGGCCTGTTTACCACAAAACTAATAGGACTCAGCTTTAAGGAAGAGGAACCCAAGGGAACCCATCTCCCTCCTGAGAGCGATTCAAGCACAACATGGAGAAACTGGCAAGTGAGGATGAGACCAGAAAAAGAGGAATAAAGTTGGAAAGGAAAAGAAAAAAAATAATAAAGCCTTTATATTTAAAGCTCTTTTCCATTTCCTAATTATCACAAGCTTTGAAGGCCATGCTACAAAGGAAGTGAAAGCACAGACAAAATCAGGCAACAATTAGCCGACCGAGACCAATCAATGAAACAACAAATTAATGGTCTTGTAAAAACACTGCCTGAGGCAAAACGCTTTCATTGTTCCAGAGGTGTGAATGACAGTGTCTGTTAACTGTGCATTTCATTATAGCCTTTTTGGTCAATTTAAAGGAAAAGTTCACCCCAAAATTATAAATGTGTCACTTATTCACCCTCATGTGGACAAGTAGAATAAAAGGAGTCATTTTTGTCTCATACTGTACACTATATTCCATGTGTTCTGAAGCCATATCACTGTAATTTAAGTCACTGTTCATTGAAAACCTTGCTTGAATGTTGTGGTCACTTTCACTTTAATTAAACAAAAGGCATTCTGGTTCTATTGACGCAAAAAAGAAAAATGTAATGTATTTTTAAAGCACGTGATGGCAGGAATGTCATTTTCTGGGTACTATTTCTGCTAGGGCTGCACGATTTGGGAAAAATGTCACATTGCGATTATTAAGGTCAAAATTGCGATTTGCGATACGATATATATGTGGTTTGACTCAAGTTGGTTGTTTATCAAGGAAAACGCACACACAGATTACTAATAATGCTGACATCTGTTTTTCTCAACTGAGATACAGTATACAGTGCAATCTAGCAACAACAAATTAAAACTAAATCGTACAAAATTAAATAACGGTAACATCTTTACATTACTGAATTAAATTACATTCAATTAACATTAAAATAAAATTATAAAGTCAAAAGTATGAAAGCACAATCGGCGCACTGCTCCTGCTCTGCAAACGCGCTGCTTATGCATGCAGTAAAACCGGCTTGTTTAATTTGCGCGTATCACGCTGCAGGATGTCTAATTGCGTCTTTGCATTGACTTAACATGTAAATCACTCGCGCTTAACGCAAGAATGAATGTCTTGTTACGTCCACGAATGCATTTGTTTATTTAATATAATCACAACATTTGCTGTAATGTAATCGTGATTAAGATATGATTAATTGTGCAGCACTAATTTCTGCTAAATTATTTGTAAGTTATTTCTGTTACAAAACAGTTATCCGTTATTAGAAAGTGAGAAATAAATGACTTAAATGACAGCCAACCTGTGGTGCGGATCCATCAAACCCTTCTTTCCGGATGACTGTCTGGATAGACTTCAGGAGGGCATGATAGGGTGATGGTAACAGACTGAAACACGACAGAAGCATAAAATACACTTATTTTGATTTTAAAAGAATTATTTGAACAACTAAATTACATTAATGAAAATGTAAAACATTGTGCATTACCATTCAATAATTCAGTCAGTAAGATTTATTAATTATTATTTTTTCAAGATTTAACAGTGTTACAAAATAAATGTTGTTCTTTTGACCTTCTTTTGATCTTTTTCAATTCAACAAAGAATCCTGATAGAAATGTGTTCTGGTTTCCACAAAAATATTAACCAGCGTGATCATTTTAAACATTATTAATAATAACAAATGTTTCTTGAGCAGCAAATCATCATATAAGAAGGATTTATGAAGGATCATGTGACACTGAAGACTGGATTAATGCCTGGTAAAAATTCATCATTACATCACATGAATAAATTACATTTAAAAATATATTAAAACAGAAAACAGTTATTTTAATAATTTAAGTTGAAATATTTCACAATTTACTCTTGTACTGGTTTATACTTGTTCGAATGCTGAACTGTAGTGTATATATTATATATACACTATTCTTTCTGTTTTCAATAGTAATAAATAATTATGATAATTTAGAATATTGCTGTAATTATGGTTATAAAATACATGTAACCTTTGAGAGCACTATCAAAAATATTTTGAAAAAAAAAAAAAAAAATAGTGAAAGATTTTGAAAGAAGTTTCAAAGTTGTCTTTGAACAAATTTGCAAACAAATAGTAGTGAAAATCATGTTAATTATTATTTAATTTTATGCAAACGTTCAGTTTCAGGAAATTGCCTGAATGTGGAATATTATGATTATGGCTGCAAGACAGGTCAAAAGCTGAGGATATCTGTGCACACTTCAATTAAAACCACTAATTGTTGTGACATACGCTGCCGTCATAAAGTGGGATTTGCTTTGATATCACAAAAGCCTGTTGACATCGGCAGTAACCCTGGCAACCTGGCCATGCATGTAGACGCAAGGAAATACATCACTAATTAAATCAAATGAAATGAAATTAATTAAACACTTTGGCACCTCTGTCAGCTCCGGGCGCTCCCCTTGAGGCCTGCGGTGGGTCTGAGTGTGCTGAAACAGGGCGCTGTGTTAACGGGACAGTGCTTCTGATCCCAGTGACACAGCGCTTCTATGTTAAATCAGGGGTAAGATGTGCAACTCATAACAAGGGAGGTCAAAGCACTTGACATGCTCTGCGTTGCACATTTTGTCTTTGCTCAAATACGTTTCTTGCTTCCTGTCTCCCTAAAATCTAAGAATATTATACAGTGTCCTCAAAACATATTTAGACCCTAAAACTGCATTAGACAACAAAATTATGGGCAGTAAAAATGTTTCATGAGCAGTAAATCAGCATATTAAATGATATCTAGAGGATAATGTGACACTAAATAATGGAGCAATGATGCTGAAAATTCAACTTTGTATTACAGGAATAAATTAGGTTTTAAAATGTATTAAAATGTAAAACAGTTACTTAAAATTGTAAAAATAGTTAATAATATTACTGCTTTTTCAGAATTGTATAAATGCAGCCATAGTGAGCATACAAGACTTGAAACACACTGAGATTCAAAAGATTCAAATTACTATTCAGTGCAAGCGCATTTTTGTTTTAAATACGTCAATGCTCAAGCAGGCTGTTGAGATTAAACGACTGAGATTTATGCCTTTGCTCATTTAAAGATACATATCACACCTCAGGGGTTTTGTAAAGTCTTTCATTCTGTCACTTCAGTCATTCATTTCAGTCTTTCCCTATCATTCCGTCTCACAACATGTTGTAATGACCACACTGTGCCACTCTGCATGCAGCTACGGCAGCCATCAATTACTCAAAGACTGAGAACTGAATTTATATCCTGACAAACAGCAACCTCCAGGCCTGACAGTCTTTTAGTTGTGTCCAAAAGGACAAGCTGAATTTTTCTGATTCTAGCTCAAATAATTCGATTTTTTTTAATGACAAGGGTTTTATGACACGCCAACAAATAACTTTCTGTGGCAATCAATCTAAAGAAATGGTGTCAATTGAGCTGATTATGAATCTTCCATCTGTACATTTTCATTTACTCTTCAAAAGGTAGGGGTAAGACTTTTGAAACGATTTTTAAATTACTTTTTAAAGAAGTCATGTGTTCACACCACATATGTGGTACATCACCTGAAAGCTGAATAAACAAGCTTTAAAACCATGTACGGTTTGTTAGGGACAATATTTGGCTGAGACAACCATTTGAAAATCTGGAATCTAGGAGTGCAAACATTTTTTAATACCGATTAAATGACCTTAAAAGTTGTCCAAATAAAGTTCTTAGCAATGCATGCCACTAATCAAAAATTGGTTGTAATATATTTGCGGTAGGAAATTTACAAAATATCTTCATAGAACATGATCTTTACTTAATATCCTAATGACTTCTGGGATATAAAAAAATTTTGACCTATAAATATGTTTTTGGTTATAGCTCTGCCTGCCAATATACCTAGCAACTTAAGACTGGTTTTGTGGCCCAGGGTCACATATTTATTTGATCAAAAATATAGTAAAAATACCTTAATATTGTAATCTTTAAATTAAATATATATTAAAATGTAATGTAATTAATTCCTATGAAGACGAAGCTGAATTTTCAGCAGTCATTACTCAAGTCTTCAGTGTCACATGATGAGCAGAAAGTTTTAAAGAACAGCATTTATTTGAAATAGAAATCATTTGTTCCTTCCTTGTTCAAAATATATATATACATATTTCTTCAAGAAAATGTATAATTGACCCCAAACTTTTAAACGGTAATGTGCAATTTCACGCTCTGAAGCCACCTCACTGATTTGCTCCTTAATGGGGTGAAACACGTGTTTCCCTCCTCTGATTAAGACCTGGGGAGGTGGGGGTGGCGGCAATCAAAAGAGGACACGCCCCCATTGTGTCTGAGACAGAGACCACAGCAGCCCAACAGAGCGTGATCGCTTAAGGTGCCGTCCGCGGAGGATAATGGCCGACAGGTGAGCTAATTAAGATCACAGTGATGTGAGCGAGAGGGGGACCAGAGGGGCTCATGGAGGCAGCATCCGTCTTAAACAACAGGCTCCGCTTTCACCTGGAGAGCAATTTGTGCCAATTACGCCACGTAGTGAAACGGAGCGATTTAACAGTCTGGAAACGGCATGGGGCTTTTTGTTCTATGAGCTGTGAAACGTGGAAAGACAATGAGGGTTTTTTGTATCTCAAGACATTTGGATGTCGCTTAAGCTTGCTGATTAATTGATTTCTTTGAAAGAGATAGAAAGCAGTTGTCTACATCTGATTCTGCCCCAAGTTGTCCTTTATAACAAAATTATAAACATGGTTGTTACAAACAACAACTTGTTTGCAAAACTCCAAAAAAAGTTCCTATTATATACATACGATTAGATGCAGTTTTTAGCTCAAATAAACACTAAAAGTAGCCATAACTTTGATTTCTTTTTCACAAATTATGATCCCTGCAAAATACTATATTACGACCCCCAAACACTTAGCATAGTGCATGATTTACAAACTAAAACACCTAACTTCTTTATCACATGACCACCTCAATATTGATGATAAGATAAGATAAGAGATAAGTCTTTATTAATCCCGAAGGAAATTGTTTCTCCAGTGGCTGCATATTTCCACAAATACAGATACAACGAGATAAGAAAAGAAATGGAAATAAAAATACAATCTATTATAAAGTCAACTAACACATATAAATAGAATAAAAATATATCTGTATATTAAAAAATATATATTGACTGTACAGAAAAGTGCAGAGTTGTCTCTTGACCTACATGATTGTTATTGCACATAATTATTATTGCACATAATATTTGAAATTGCATTTTGAATAGTGAAGTTATTGCACAAGATATATGTTTTCCATTAATCATGCTGTCACAACAGCTCCCGAATGTAGGAGGAAGAGTTATAGAGTTTAATGGCCACTGGTATCAATGACGTCCTGTGGCGTTCAGATCTACACTTTGGTATTCTCAGTCTGTGGCTGAACCAACTTCTGTACGACATCAGTCACTAACGCAGGGGATCTTCTCCTCTCACATACCTCAGCTAGAGATTCCAGCTTCACGCCAATGACAGAGCTGGCTTTTCTGATGAGCTTGTTGAGTCTGTTGGTGTCAGCTGATTTCAATCTGCTACCCCTGAAGACTACAGCACAGAATATGACGCTGGAAACCACAGAGTGGTGGAACATCTAGAGGTTCTGCATACATTAAAAGGACCTAAGTCTCCTTAGAAGGTACAGACTCTGACCTTTTTTGTACACAGCATCAGTGTTTGACCAGTACAGTTGTACCCAAATATTTGTAGCTGTCCACATGGTCCACCTCACTGCCCATGATGTTGATAGGGTTAGGGACATCTGCTTCCTAAAATATACGACTAGCTCTTAAGTCTTTTAGAAACATTAAGTTGCAGGTGATTTCACTGATGTAGTAAACTTGCTTGGTAGCTCATCTGGTTCAACACTACATTGTGATGCCAACTGTTCAGGTACGAGTCATTAAAACCAAATACAAGAGTTTAAAAGAATTGGTTAGTGTTAAAGTAGGATGTATTTAATTGTCAAATAAAAAAAGAGCATTAAAGGGGTCACATGATGCAATTTCAAATTTTCCTTTCTCTTTGGAGTGTTTCAAGCTGTTAGTGCATAGATAAGATCCCTGAAGTTGCAAAGACTAAAAAAACAAAAAGATAATCAAACCCCGCTAAAACGGCTCGTTTAAACAAGCCCCCACTTTTCTATCTCACAGAGTGAGGTTATTTTTCAACCCCGCCCCAGGGTTTGCGCAAAGAAAGAAGGCAGAACTACTGATCTCGCTATAGTGTTGCTGTCGGCGCCATGTTCTGGAGATGCTGTGTTTAGTTGCGAAAGTGAAACTACTTTGTTTGTGCTCCCAAAAGAGGACATGACAATCAGTGGTCATGTTCAACACAAATATTAGAGTGTGTTCAGCACATTCACGGAGGACAAACTCCTAAAACTTGCAGAGCAGCCTATGCTGGCTGTGCACAGAGACCATTAATTGGCTGCAAGGACAGTCTGGTGTTTCTGACTCACAACTACAGCCCGACCGATTTATCAGCAGGCCGATATTAGGCATTTTCCAAACTATTGGTATCAGCATTTATAATAGCCGATAAATTAATATTTAAAAAATAAAATAAAAACGGAGGAAACACCCTTACTGGTAACTTTGATTTGGTTGTTGTTGTGTTTTTGTTCAAAGGAAGTTTCATATCTAAAGTTTCTATTTTTATACATTATATTTATCACAACTTTAATATATTTTGATGTTCCTCTGTTCCGTTGTGACAATAATATTTTAGTGAATACTCAACTACAAATAACTATTCTTGTAC
>JAUMHP010000285.1:891473-916173 GCA_032361065.1 Enteromius trimaculatus
TATATATAATTATATTTATTTTTTAATCTCTTTCACTGGGGTGGTACCTTTAAGGTAAAAAATAAGTACCCTTTAGGGGTAAACAAGGTGCAAAGATGTAACTTTTAAAAAGTTACTGGCTGAGGGACAAGTTGTGTGTACACTCATTTAAAGTTAACTGTGGAAAATGTAGAAACTTTCTTTAAGACAAACATTTTCATGTTCCTCCCCCATAGCAGAAAATAACAATGTAAATTCAGTTGATGAAGCCGCCCCTACAAGACAACTTTGGCCAGCCTTGCGCTGTAATACACTTTACCCTCTCCTCCCATTGTAAGCTAACGTATCTGTGCTTAACACAGCATGCCGGACAGATGCGCTAATGCATTTCCAAGTATTAACTGAACCTGCTGTGGCCTGGCAGGGGCCTCATCTACGCTCCTATCTCCCTCTGTGTCGGGCTGCTCTAATCTGTTTGCTCATTTAATTACGCCATTGTTTTGGATAAGTTGGCAGGAAGCCTGGTCAAAGCAGGTCTGAGACCAGCTTAGCTGATGGCATTTGAGCCACAAAGCTGAGCTGAGCTGCATTGATACTAAGCCTGGATCGGCTACTCTGCCAGCACACAGACTCAGTCCGAGACCAAGGTACCTGTTTAACGAGTAATGATGAAGTTGTTTAGTTATGCAATTGACTACACAAAGACTGTGCAAAAGAGTCATTTTTCCTCCAAACCTAAATGATTTCCTCATTAAAAATGGAATACTGTAAATGGAAAATAGGACATTGTTTGCTAGGTATTGCTTGCAATACGACATTGTATTACATTAATAAATATGATTTAATTTCTATTTAAAATTTTAAAATGTGTGTATATATATATATATATATATATATATATACACACACACACACACACATACACAAACATGCAGGTATATAAAAAAATAGATTGTTTATATTAAACATTTATTTTTAATATAAATTAAATGAATAGAAATATGAACATGTAAATACATTTGTAAATACTGCAAATACTGCATGTGTGTTTTTTATATGCACATTACAAATATACACAGAACACACATTCTGCAAAACTTAATATAAAACTTTTATATTGGAAAATTATTTTAAAGCACTAATATATATACTGTATATATAATTAAATAATTACATTTGTTTGTGTGTATAATCTTATTTTTTCATATATTTTACATTGGTATTTCATATTAATCCTATTACAAGCATTGTTAAAAAATATTAAAAAGTACATGCATTGTTTATTATTTATTATGATACATTGCGAGGAAATATACAGTAATATGCACTATACAGAAGCAGAGAAATACATTGTGTGTGTGTTGTAATATAAAAATATCTAATAATACATAAATTCTAATATATTGTAATTTATTATACTACGATGATTAATAATTTTTTTTTGAATGAAGTTACATTTATAAATGCATTTAAATCAGTTCAAACTGAATAATACAGAACAATCACTACCTGTTCTGTTTGTCTGCTTATAAACTGATTACTCTCATTATGTCAAAATATTATGTAAAATAGCCTACAACATTCTTTAAATAAATAAAAAAATAAATAATATAATAAAATCGCTTTATGGTCTGATATGGGTCACAGGACGTTAGGCCAGCTGCTGTTAAGATTATCTGACATGCAAATGAAAAATATAACAAGGCAAACGGTCAAGTCTAATGATGTCACTCCTGTTCAGCTCTGGGATTGTGAAGCCTGTGATTCCTGCACCTCTGGGACCACTGAAGAATTAAGCCCACATTATTGGACAGTGCTTTTTGACAGTAACTGACAGTTGCTTTTGACTGTAAAGGGTATTGAGCTCTAATTAAGCTAATCCTCACCCGGGGATCAGCTGGGATCGGCCTGCAATCCGCTATCCCTCTGTGGCAGCTCCCCGGTTCTGTTCTGGAAACCTCCACTTGCCACTTGATTCGCCCTGACGTCCCGAGCCGCCTGCCTCCTCTGTGGCCCCTCGCAAGCTGCAGATCCTGCAAAGGTGCTACAATGAGGAGCAGATTGTGCTGTCAGGCTCCATTAATGGCCATCATTAGCATCACACTCAAGAGTCAGTGGCTCTGCTGGCTAAGCCCTCTGTGTCAGTGGGCAGGTTTCAATTGGCCAGGATACGGGACATATTGCACTGCAGTGGGGCATTAGGCTCCTGGTTCTGTGGATTCTGGATTAGGCACCCATTTTTTAACTTAAACATCTTAAGGTTAAAACAATCATTTGGAGTCTTTTACTCACATAAATGCTACGTTAAATATTTTGATCTAGTTTGTCTATTTTAAACCTAGACATAGGTTTTTAAAACATTTTAAAATAATGTTATAGCATGCCACGAATATAAAATACCTAGGTCATTAAATTTACTTTTCACT
Organism: Enteromius trimaculatus; assembly: GCA_032361065.1. Lineage (NCBI taxonomy): Eukaryota > Metazoa > Chordata > Actinopteri > Cypriniformes > Cyprinidae > Enteromius > Enteromius trimaculatus. Next base: position 893,879 of record JAUMHP010000285.1, read on the forward strand.
TAAATAGTTTTGCTGAAAAAAAAAACATTTTTTTTTTTACATTTTACATTTTTTACTTGTGATCATAGGCTTTTAAAACCCATTATATAACACATTTTACTTACATTTAAATGACAATTTATATAAAAATACAAATATTCCTTTAACAGCAAAACATGCCAAAACTGACCTATAGACCTACTTTTTGTAGTCATTAAAAGACCTTTAAACTTTCTGCTGTTATTTAAGTAAATTTTACTTTAAATGTAATATTTAAATTTTAAATGTAATTAAAATTTTTTATTGTCAATAAGAAAACATTTAAAATCATAAAGCTTAACATGCATTAATTAATTCATGCATTTATTCATTTGGTTTCCTTTGTCAGTCTTATTCATTCATTCCTTAGTTTTTTATTCATTTGTTATTCATGTACTTAATTATTTGGTTGGAGTTATATAACCTTTTTGAAGGTGCCACCCATAAAGACAGTTGTCAGTCGAAGGTTTATTACATACACTTAGGTTACCTCTAGTAGTTTATCTTCCATTTCTTAGAATTATTGATTGCGAAGTGTAGTTAAAGATCTGGTTTTTGCTGAGTTAGAATAACAAGTCAAATGCATGACTTCAAGAATTCCCGTCCACGTTTCAAGCTGTTTTGACATTTAACAGTATGGCTTTAAAAAGTGTTTAATAACACTGTGAATGACAAGCCTCCCCTGAACCTCAGCATGGCCTCAATCACATTTCCTACATACGTTCGTCCGATCGAAGCCAGGCCACAATGACTCAACATGTGTGTATGACAGCGGCCTACACAAAGCCATCTCTCCTCGGCAGGCCGCCACAAACCCCCACTAAGATGGGACAATGGGAAGCCATTTTGATTCCACTCAGTGGTAATTAACAGACTATACTCCGCTGGCATCTCCAGAGCTCACCGCAGTCGCCCTGTTACCGACAGGACAGCAAGATCGAAGCCTTTTGTCTTAAGCGGCGAGGGGGATGTGGATTCATTCATGACGCATTTTGTCATTCTTCCCTCTCCTCGACGAGATTGGTTTAAGCTCAATAATAGAAAAAGAGCAGCTTTTCAGAGGGAGGCTTAAAGTTAAAAAATCAGCAGGGAAAATTAATTCATTGCACGGGCAGATCCAGATGCTTTCTGAATAACGCTTCTTTGCTTGAGCTTTACAGTCATTTAATTCTAGTACAAGAAGTCTGTGGCTGCATGTATTAAAATATGGTTTATTGGGCTTATGCAAAGACATTCTTCTGTCCTTAAGAAAAAGCATTTTAAAGAAGGAATAATGAAAGCTGATATCAATAGCCTTATATAAATCTCCAATGCATTTGTTCAGTAACATCTGAAAGAGGATTGTCAGCTGACATATGGGTCTATTCATACCAGCGGCCAACAAACGTTTGAACAAGAGCTGGAATTTAAACAGTTGGACAATAAAATCTGCTTTAAAGGATCGGAGCATATGGTGCGGCTTCATTGGCTGTAGAGGAAACGGTTTAATTTGCAACTTTGATATGTTTAATGATACAGTACGGTGCAGTTTTGATGTATTCGAAGACTTGAGTTATGTTTTCCTTCAGTGACATTGTTAAAAGATGTTCATTTGTGAATTGGACTTTTTGGTGTGAAAGCCTTTTCACAGCTTTACAGGAATTAAACACAAATAAAACATTGAAAAGAAAGAGATAACTGATAACTGTTACTGAATGCATTTTATCATCAAAAGCACCAGTATTAGATTAGTGACTGGCAAGGGCCCATCTTCTGAATGCAGGGGACTCAAGTATTAGGGAAGGGGAACAACAGAGTTCAGAGATCTTGGGTTTACACTGACGCCTGCTGGTGAGAATAAGACATCACACATGAGCGCTTTTGGCCATTGTAGAAATGGCCTTGTGTAGAATTTTGTCATTACAGTTTTATTAAGAAAACTAAAAGAAAAAAAAAAGTAGAACAAAACTACTTCATTAATTCTAGGCCAGAATAAATTCATAATTAAAATAACAAAAATAAAATTATATATATATAGGACTAAGAAAATAATAATAAAATAAAACTGGAATGCAAATGTGAAAATATGAGATAAATATGAATAGGTGTCATCAGTTCTTGGACTGTAAAATATTGATTTTATTTACTGATATATTAACCTATGTGTAAGAATTGCATACTTCTATCATATTCTATATTGACATTATACATTTGTCTTAATTTAACTCTAAAGTATGTTTAACTTTTTATATTCTTACATTTAACTTTTTTTCTCTGTTCCATGTCCAGTAGAAAATATATGAGGAGCTATCACATTTGACTGTACAGCAACGTGGAGGTAAACCTGAAGATTTTGGATGGTAAATGCGAGCACATCTGACATGCCCTGACAGATACAGTACGTGAGTTTCATGAAACATGACTGGTCGTGTTGTTTAAGGGTGATGCAGCATTATACAGGTAAAATGTTCCACTTGTACTTTTCTCTCACATTCAGGGATACAGATACACATATAACAGCTGAACATATAATCGTTTGTATACCAACTATTTTTTGTTAAATATTAAACATCTAAATATTTGTACTGTAAGGATTTTTATTCTCTGATTTCTCTTTCAGTGGATGTGACTCTGGATCCCGATACAGCTCATCCATATCTCGTTCTGTCTGATGATGAGAAACAAGTCAGACATGGAGACATTGAGCAAACGCTCCTAGATCAACCAGAGAGGTTTGATCACTGCACCTGTGTCCTGGGAAAAGATGGCGTGTATGTCTGTAGAAACCACAGAAGGTGGGGGTGTTTGTATATTATGAGAAGGGTCTGGTCACCTTCTGTGATGTGGAGTCCAGCTCTCATATCTGCTCTTTCACTGAGAAACTCCATCTGTATTTCTGTGAGTGAAGAAAAACAAAGAAAAAATCTGGTAAAAAAACTGGTAATTTGTGCAATTATGTGCATATGTAAATATTAAACCATGCCATCTAACTACATATATTATGTAGTATATAATATAATATAAGTAAAAAGGAGGTAAGGTGAACCAGTGGTTAAGTATAGCCATATATCTACGAAATTATACACAGAGAAACTCTCTCTGTGCTCGGGAAACAATGCAAGCCAAACTCAAATCTGCACCACCACAAAGCAGCAACCTTAGCACAGCTTTGCTTTGTTTTGAGAGGTGTTCGTTTGCACTGCTACAGATGACTTTGACGACGTTTGATTCAACCCAGCATAGGCGTTTCTAAACAGCTGTAACGCGCGCGGCATTCAGTGTAGGCGTTCTGCGCAAGCGCAGTGTGAAACAGTAGACGCTACAACAGGAAGAAGCTTCCTGCGTTGCCAACTATCAACTACCAAAGCCCTCTGTTTATCGAGCTTGGTATGAATATATTTGAGAGTAACTGGGGTAAAACCTTAGGCTTTTCCGCTGTTTTTGTTGTGGCTCTCGCCGTGGTTTTTAATTATCTGGAGAATTCAGAGACTGACGAGATCCCAAGGTGCAGTACTCATTGCAGACCACTACTGTCACTTCTGTTAGTATGTATTCTACTATGCAGCAATGGCTGTACTGTTGCTACCTGTACTGGCAATAGGCTATGATTTTTCTTTCTTTCTGTTTTGCAGTAACGTTACGTAATCTTTTTGTATCTCGTTCATAGCAGCCTGTGAACGAAAGCATCATTGTGAGAATGACATAAAGAATAAAATAACAACAACAACAACAACAATAATATCTAAAAAAAAAAAAGGCTATCCACGAAACAAGTCGTGACTGAATGTAATAATTCAATTCAGTAAATTTGCTAATAATATGTATACCTTTCATTCAGGTCAGGTCAACAAACAACCTTTGCTGGAACCAACTGTATTGTCACGTGGTACTTACTTTTATCAGCATTGTTCAGCATGCACAGATCCCATAAATAAAGATGATTAAAAACCATTTGATAGAGATTTCTGGGGCGTATATGTCAGGTAGCCCACCAAACACTGGCATTAAGAGAAGCCTTAGCCTCTACGAGGATCAGCTTATCATGCACCTGTTTATTATAGTAGGCTACACCTGCGCAAACTCTGCACTGTCACGGTGATGTTGTGAGATTCACACGGTGGCGTATGCAATCATTTCTTCTTTGCAGAATGGATCTGAACGCGATGGAGGAGGATTACCGTCAGAAGAACAGGACGTGCTTCATTCTCGGCGCTTCAGGTGAGACCGGAAGAGCGCTTCTGAAAGAAATAGTGCAGCGCAACATCTTCTCCAAGATCACTCTCATTGGACGAAGGCAGCTAACCTTTGAGGATAAAGCCTATGCAAATCTGGTAATGTGTCTATTTTAAGAATATCATTATCTCCATGTACCCATAATTAGTTTGGAAAATGTATTAATTTCATTGCATACCAAATGTGAAATTTAGTGGCTTAAAGGGATAGCTCACCCAAAAATGAAAATTCAGTCAATGTGTTCTCATCCTCAAGTTGTCCCAAAGGTCAAACCGATACGAATTCCTTTCTTCTGCTAAACACAAAATAATATGTATTTTTTAAATGTTGGTAACTACTGATAACCATTGACTTTCACAGACTGAATATTCATTTTTGGGTGAACTAACAAATTGTTTCTTTCTTTTAAAGAAATAGAACACACAGCACATTAATATTTAGTTGTTTAATGCAATGCTTGTTTTTTTTTTAATTATTAAGGACTTTATTCTGACTGTTTATTGTCCTCCTTGTTCTCTTCAGGTGCAAACGGTGGTTGATTTTGAGAAGCTAGATGAGTACGCTGAAGCGTTTCAAGGCCATGATGTTGGATACTGCTGTCTAGGAACAACCAAGGCCAAAGCAGGAGCTGTATGTTTCAGATGTGAAAGTTTCAACTTTAGAAATATAAGAAACTTCCCCACCATCACAATATTTGTATAACACTCATAAAACAAAAATCACTGCTCTCAATGTAGTTGTGGGTGTGTAGATCTCTCACTAACATTAGATAGCTGTATCTTCTTAATAACTTGCAACTTGGACAATCAAATGTTCTGGCAGCAAGCCTTCTTCAGTGAATCATACCATGTGGCTTTTTGCCAAAATGTTTGGTTGTCCATTGCTCTGTTGCAAAATTACAATTAAATTACAAGTCATTATGTTCAATATCAATATTGATACAATATGAATGTTTTTCATGGTGAATGGTGATACATAAAATAAATGCAAACTAAAACTTTTACCTTTTTTTTTTTTTTTTTTTTTTTACTGTTTTCTATTGGTAAACGATGCATTCATGGGGAACACTTTTTTTGTGGTGAGGTGTGTTAATTGCATACTTTTTTACATACATTTTGCTTAAAGGAAGGGTTTGTGCGTGTGGATCATGACTACGTAGTCAAGTCTGCAGAACTTGCCAAGGCCGGAGGTTGCTCGCATTTTCACCTGGAATCCTCCAAAGGTGCAGACAAAACCAGCAGCTTTCTCTACCTGAAAACTAAGGTATTATAACGAGCTAAAATGATATGGCTTATTTGATTTACGGAGCAAAGAAGCTTGTATTTTCATGTGAATCAAGCTGTACCATGTCCAATTCAGCACCGCTGTATTTACAGGGACAGGTTGAAGCAGAAATTGAAGACCTTGGATTTGAACGTTTCTCAGCCTATCGACCAGCGTATGTTCCAAAAAAAGAAAAAAACTAAATCAAAGAATTAAATCTGTTGTGATTTCTTATACTGAGGTCATACATCTATGTCATGTGCATGCCTGCTTTTTTAGTTACTTCTAAATCATTTCATATGTTTTTTTTCTTCTAGGGTGCTCTTAGTGGACAGAGAGGAGAGCAGGCCAGCTGAGTGGGTTGCTCAGAAATTTCTTGGTGCATTCTCCTCTGTTTTTCCTACGATGTCTATTCCCATCACAGCGGTGGCCAAGGCTATGGTTGTCAACACACTTAAAGATGGAGAAAAGAAAGTGGAAATTCTTGAAAACAAGGCCATATGCAATCTTGGAAAAGTTGGAGACAAAAAATAAGACTTTTACTTAAAAAAAAAAAAAAAAAAAAAAAAATTATACTCAAGTGCAATTCTGGCTTAGTGTGATTTTTGTTTTCCAGCAGAATAAGCCAAAATCTTGTTTTACTGTGGATGACTTGGATCTAATTATCATATTAAATATTTTAAAAACCTATTTAAAATATGGTACTGCTTGATAAATTTAATATGTGCTGTTTCTGCATGCTTTATTTTGGGTTCTGTTGCTTTTTTTGGCTATGTAATTTTATATTGCTCAGGAAAAATTTATTATATTCATACTTGACGACAACTATTGTGTATGTTGTGATATTATTTTGTGTGTAATCTCTGAAAAGTGGATTAAAACAGTCACATATTTAGTCACAACTGAAAGACAAAATCATTTACTGTATTTGCCTTATTAAACATATTACACATTATAATGCACAGAAGCTGTTCAGCAGCCATAAAGTTTACCTGCATCACGAATATACATTTTTTTTTACTTGGCAGCTGCTATATGTTATGTTTAAATTGTATGATTCTGTAATGCTTTTAACCAGCATTGGATAAAGTGTGTGTTTGACTTGAGAATTGTGTTGCTTTCTATCTCATCTAACGTATCGTTTAATATTTGTATTGGAATTATTTTTAAAAAGTGAGCTTAGTAAATAAATTTGCTAATTTGAGTAATACTAATTCACACACCAGCCATACAATATGAACATAGTATTACTGGGAGCCTTACAATAATCATAGTGAGTAGGCTAATTGCGTTATTCCAAAATTATGAAGCATAAAGATAATGGGTTGTACCTGCATGATCGGCTTTTTATGTTTTGTTAAAACACAATATACACAAAAGATAGAGAAATAAACAGACGGCTCAGGACTCCTGCGAATAACAAAGAAACAGCGACCTCACGTGGCGACAAAAAGGAAGTACACCAGAATAAGAATGACCCGGATGAGAAAAACGCGAACTCAAGAGACTACAATATGGCGGCGTACACAGGTACACGTGAATGTGATGCATTTGATTTAACCTATGAAGCGATTTAAATGACGTTATTCTAGCGAGTTGGAAATAGTTTTGTTAATCCTAGCTAAAATGTACTACCGTTCGGCATTTTCAAATTATGTAATTAATGGTGTAACAATGTTACTTTTGATACTATTTCACATAAGCGGTTGTTTAGAAGGTGTTTATTAGTTATGGATTTTGTCATTGTGTCCTGTGATGTAGGTGATGCTGACTGTGAGGTGTGTGATGATGTACCTGACCTGTCTGACAGTGATGATGAACAATGGCAGTCGATGGAGGAGGGATCTGAACACATTACAGTCCCGTGTTTACTCTGTGACAGGTAACATTCAGCGGAAATCATTCATGATAATGTTTTGCGGATTGTAATCTGTTCATGTTTATATCAAACGTTTAATGTCAGAAACCTACAAATATGGTAACAGACAGCAATAAACCGTTATGTTTACATACCCATTTATAAAATCATGTTTTGTCTAAACTTAAGTGTTTGCTTTTATGCTGGCTTTTTATAGCCAGAGGAAACTATTCAAATGTGTGCACTTGGATATCTTATTATCTTTTTCTAAACATTATTAGTGTAATGTTAGATGTATAACCTAAGGAGAAGCATTTTAACATTTCAGTTTAGGTTAGATAAAATGCAACAATAATGCAGTGAAGCTAGAAGAAGAAAACCGCGAAGAAGTGTGGATGGATATATAAACCAATGCTGTTTTAGTTTTGTTTTTATACTATCATAGATTTTTTTTTTTCATTTTTAGTATATTTCTTATTGCAGTTTCAACTAATTTCAGTGCTTCAACTTAAAAAAAAATAAAAATAAATTAATTGCCACTGCAATTTTTCTTTAACCATTTTTTATTGGGTTAGAGTTCAGTTAAGTATTTAAAAAAAAAAAAAAATGTTTTCACTTCTATTTCCATTAACAAAAATCTTTTAATCATTTTAAACTTAAACCATTTTATATTTTTAGTTTACAGTAAATAACCCCGATCTGAGCGTTGGTTATTTATTTATTTAAAAGAAGCAAAATAAAAAATACGCACACAAAAAAAGTGAAAAAACTTTTTGTTTGGTTGAACTGATCTTTTAATTACAATAGATTTGTTTTGTACTCAAATGTATGTGACTCTCAAACAGGACTCTCACCTCGGTGTCTGAAACATACAAACACTGTAAGGCAGATCATGGTGTGGATATTCCAGATATTGTCCAGAAACACAGTAAGTTTTCTAAACGAGGACAGCTCAGTGTGCGAGTGAAGTCTCGAAATACAAATCTGGTTTGATCTCTTTTTAGGGCTTGATGACTATGGCTACATAAAAATGATAAACTACATCAGGACTACAGTAAGTATCCTTTTAACACACACAGTTGTAGTATATGTTATAAGATGACTTGATGCCTGACTAAACTGTGTGTGTTTTGTAGAAATCTGCAGAGAGTTTGTGGCAGGCTTTAAATGGTCCATTGTCATGGGACAGTGATGAATATATGAAACCAGCTTTACCAGATGATCCATTATTGCAGATAGGTATGGGAATCATAGTTTTGTCTCATTTATATGGACACATTTTTAGAATTTTACATGATGACTTTTTTTTTTTTTAGATTATTTGAAAATAATACAATTCATAACACTGATTTAAAGTGGAACTCTTTTCAAACGGTGTAAATGTTTTACTGTCACTTTTGATCAGTTTGGTGAATCTTTGCTGAACAGGTATAACTTACTAAGTTTAGTAACAAACTTTGTTTGAAACACGTTTGTGCTACCGGCTTGCGTTTTGTCAGAAGTGGAAGAGTTGAGTGAGGCTGCAGCTGTGACGTTGAGCCCTGTGGCTGGTGATCAGGTGTCTCTTCTGCTTCAGAGAGCCAGTCAGGCTGAAGACAGAGCTCAGAGAGCTGAGGAAGCTCTGGCCCGGGCCATGGATGATCTACACAAACTCAAGTCAGTGTAACCTCAGCCTCACCCATCATATCTATTGAATCAATGTGGTTCAGCAAGCAAATGCCATCTTGTGCCATCTTAAACATGCCTCACCCTATGGTATGAAGTTGAAAAACACATCATCAAGCGGGCTTTTGACAGTTTCAGGGTTATTGAGATAACTTCAGATTTTTATATTCCTACTCGTAGATAGTCGTATTGAATTAACCCAGTGCATACTTAATGTAGAAGTTTTCCTTTTTTGCCACAGCACAATTTGAAGTATAGTTTATCCAAAAATGAAAATTCTGTCATTATTATGGCACACAAAGAAGATATTTAGATTTTTTTTTGGTCCATACAGTGAAAGTCAATGGTATTTAGTGCAAAGAAAAATATTTTGTGTTCTGCAGATAAGTAAGATCTTGTATCCCGCTGAAGGGGCTTATTTCGCGATAACTAAAGGCTGCCTGAACATTATCCCGCTTATTACACGGCTACTTGCCACATAAGGAAAAAAACTGAGATGAATATGAGTTTGAAACATTGCCATATTTGTTTTGAATGAACATTTTCATCCTTCCGCGAAACAATATAGTACCACGTGACTAACATTCAAACATTTGTAAAACAATTTATAACATCTACGTATGAATATATAACAACGGATGTATTTTCCATTTTCCATTCTTAATTGTGGTTGTCCAGTGTTTGTCACAAGATGGCGCCAAACGGTTAATCTTTGTTGGCGCGGAGGGATTTTAAACGTATAAGTAGTACCGGCTGTGCTTTATTACTTTGGAGCGGTTATTATTTGAAAAGAACGAACCTGCAAATGTCTCAACTGACCAATCAGAATCAAGCATTCCAGAGAGCATAATAAATAGGTTTAAAGTAATGCAGATTATTAATTTTGAACTATCCCTTTAAATACAACTGTACGTGCAAGCTCTGTGAGCTGGATATGCGACATACTGCACAACTGTAAATTATGCAGTCGAGTTTTCCCACTTAATAAGACTTAGAGAGCATTACTCCATACACATTCTCTTTTGTTTTTCCAAGATAAAGAGCAAGTTATTTTACTACAGTATCAACTGTTAGGGTATATCATAGATTCTCACAAAGATGATGTTCAAAATTCAAAGATTGATTAAAAAGAACCAAATACAGTTATTTTCTATGTAGTTAATTGATGGCAACACAGTTTTTTAAGCTTACATCTTTCTTTATTGTGGAATCAAATTTATCGTTGTTTAAACTGATTACAAGCAATTACAATAATAGCACTGTTGACAAAGTTTTTTAAGGCAATAAAGTAATTGTGTGTATATATGTATGAATATGCATAACTAATTTGAAAGAGCAGCTCACTCTGAGTTTAAGCTGAGTGTAATGTGTAAGTGGGTCCAGCAGGGTGCAGCATAGAGTTCAGTTTCAAACACACTCACTGAAGTGGATAGAGGTGCAAAAAAAGAGGCGGGGCAATAGAAGTTAGAGATGGGGTAAAATTCCACTGCAGTGGTTAAGATTTTGAGTGAGCACTCACATGCACATGCACGTGTGCTGGTGGACTGACCAAGCCTTTCTCTGTCTTAATATATATAAATATATGTGTGTGCGTGTGTGTTGTTTGCATTGCCCCAGATTGTTGGCACAAGGTCTAGTGCTGAACGCAGACACAAGTCGTGGCCCTTCACGCTCCGGGGCCATTGCTGAGTTGAGAGAAGATGAAGACGAGGCCTACTTTAGCTCTTATGGGCATTACAGCATCCATGAGGAGATGCTGAAGGTAGGTCTGTCCCCATCTAACATATATCTATGGCCTTATTTACTTAGGTAGAAGGTCACAAGCAACTCACACTTTGTGCGAACTACTTAAAAAAAGATACAGTGGTTCGCTCTACGTAGCATATTTTCATTATTCGCCATTATTTATTTTCGCACATTGCAGTTTTCCAGATTTATTATTAGGATGTCATTGTTTGAGTGCTGTAACTGCAGTAAGGGAGGTTCAAGTGAGGAGCGTTTGGATCATCAGCTCTCATGCTGCAGTACGTCCTGGAGAGGGCCAGTGATTGGTGCCTCCTCCAACTTGCATTAAACGGCGGTTTGCGTCAGAGTCGAAACTCTGCAGAGGAGAGGCGAGCTGTATGGTGCAACGCAAGCGCTGACGCCTTTTACTGTCCACCGTAAAATGATGCTGTTTACTGTCACAAGTCAGATGCCGTGATCTTTAACCCTTTAACTAGTGCAAAACTTTCCATTTAAGGAAAGTTAAGTGAACTTTTGCGTAACCTTTTTTTCCCTGTATCAGAAGGGCTATTTCAATAAATTGAATTGGTATAAAACCACAGACTTGAAATATGTTTTTTCTTCAGAACATCAAATCCTTCAGGAATGCCACTGGAATTTTTTCCATAATTTGAAAACATTTTTAATGGATTAACTGTGGTATCAGCAAATCAGATCCTATTAGATGATAAACAAAAATTCTGAAAATCTATCTAATAAGCTGATTTGGTGCTCAGTTATTATCATATTATATTATTATTAGTTATTATTGATCCTAAATTATTAATAATGGTTTAGTGTTGAGAACTGTTCTTGCTGTTTAATGTATTTTTCTGGAAAAAGTGATACATTTTTTCGTTCTCTGATTGAAATGGAACTCTTTTGTAACATTTTAAATATGTTTTATTTAATTCTTTTATTAGAATAAAAGATTTTTTTCTTGCTGAAAAAAAGATTGATTAATTTCTTTCTTTCTTTCCCCCTAACTTTTAAAAAGTAGTGCATAATTTTCACATTTTAAGCAACAGCAAAAACGATAAAATAATATATATACATATATATTTAAATATATTTATTTCTATTGGAGAAAATTTAAAAATCTGAAAGATTTAATAAAATTTTAATTTTAAAATATAAATTGTAATAATATTACACAATATTATTTTTATACTGTTTGTATTTTTGATCAAATAAATGCAGCCTTCTTTCTGAAACTTGAGAAAAAAAAATATTATAATAATTATTTCAAACGTTTGTGCAGTAGTTTGCACAAAAAATGTCCAGAAACAAAAAATCTGATCGTTTAACCATACAAAAAAAGAGGCTGTCATTTTTAATAGATTTTTTTAGAGTTATTATTGTTATTTTTAACATGTCCTGGTTTAAACCGTTAGAAATGTAGTGGCTGTGGTTTGGATTGTAAATAGCTTCCGGCATCATGTATGTTCTGGGTGGTACTTAGTCTGATTGGCAGGTTAATTAGCCATTTCTGGCTGAAATTCTGCTGGCAAAGCAAGAACTGTCAGGGTCAGTTTCATTTAATTTTTCATCTCCACTCCCAACAACACCAACCTCCTCCCTTCAAAAAAAAAAAAAATTAAATAAAATCATTACCAGTCACACATCCTTTGAATTGCTTTCCAATTCAATCTTGACACTGTTAAAAATGCGATTTTTATTTCATGCTGCTTAACGATTGTTAATTTGATTTCCAGCGTGCTCCTTGACTGTCAGCTTTAACTGTGGATAAGCCGTTAAAATTAAATTTTTGCTCTGAATGATTGGATTGTGTTCAACGATTCCTCTTGTGCTGGGATGGGTCCGCTCTGTCTTCTTAATGGAAAGCAGAATGGTGACACTGTGTCATTACTTAGGACTTTGGTTGTCTCGTTTTTCGACAGGACAAGGTGCGCACTGAGAGCTATCGAGACTTCATGTACCGCAACATGGATGTCTTCAAGGACAAGGTGAGTATGGGGCTTCTCGAAGCCCAGCCACATTGGCATTTTTAAGTGTTGGAGAAAAAGCTATGACAGTCTAATGATTGCGTTGACAGGGCTGATATAAAAAACCTTTGCATTATACCAAGCTGCAGTATTTTTTTAAAGGGGGGTTCTTATGTGTCAACTGCAGTGGGCTGATAACAGGATAATGGTGCTTCAACACACACACACACAACACACAGCTCATATACAAACCATTAATTTTGCGCTGACATTGGCTAGATCAGCTTTAGCCGGCCGCGGTTGAACATGGATCCCGAGGTGACGCGCTGAGCTGGAAAGAAAAAGGTGAAGTGGGGGTAGACAACGAGAGGTTTATCTCGGCCATCGTGGTCCAGCCAGTGGACTTTGGCAAATAAGGGTTAGACCCTGTCAGCGTGATAAATGCCTCGGGTGCCATTATTACGCATTTGCACGCTTAAGATGGCACAGACAAGCTGGCATAGCACGGAAAGGTTACGCAGTGCTCCTTTCACCCGCAGGTGGTGCTTGACGTGGGATGTGGTACGGGAATCCTCTCCATGTTCGCCGCCAAAGCGGGAGCCAGGAAGGTCATTGCTGTCGACCAATCTGAGATCATTTACCAGGCCATGGACATTGTCAGGTGAGTCAACATTGCACTCAAGTATTGAGCAGGTTCTTGAGTAAATGAGAAAAGGCCTTTTGGGATACGTTTGTTTTAATTTTTTTTTATTACAAACAAGGTACACTATCGCTCCTTTTGAAAAATTAAAATAATTTTGCTTTCCTCTTTGGTGGTTCCTGAACATATCCTCTGTCAATATAATGTCCTTTTAATAGCCTTCAAAGTTTTTTAGTTTTTTAAAGTTTTAAAACTGTGGCCTGACCACAGTTGTTTTTTATTTTTTTGTGAAATATTTTATTCACTTTTTTTCATTAAATGCTAATTTCCTTCATAATATTTTATAATGCATTTTTATTTGTTTTGTATTCATTTTTATATTTTTACCCTGAAATTTATAGCATACCATAAGTACATTCCTTTAAAAAATGCTGGAAACATTGGCATATGATGTAACTGCTTATTTTTGTTGCACCGATGGTTTGTCGTTTTCTTAATGATGCATTCATGACTGTCTCAAGTCAGTTTTGCAATGATAATGTGGATTTTATAACAGAATACACAAAAAATCATAAAAACACTTTTGCAAATACAAAAATTGCAGCAATTCAGCAATATTTTTTATTATTTAATTTTTATATCAGCATTTTACTGTCCTCGCCACAAGAGAAAGATATATATTTTATATGTTATAAGCCTAAATATAGATATGCATTAATATAAATATCATAAACCAATTTTTGCTGGAAAAATAAGTCATTACTGATTGTGCATCATGTTGTTGACAAACCAGCAGAATTTGCAAACACAGTATGGAATACATCATAGAAAGCCAAACATATAAGTAGTAAAGTTTAATGCATAAGATCAATCAATGTAACATTTTCAGTGACAGTGCAGAAGAACACTCTCACACCAAACCTGGGCCAGCGAGCTTTATTACCTTGCAATCTCATCCCCAAACTAGTCCTCTTTTGTCTTGGTGCTTGACTTTAGTGTGTTTACGGGCTGCAGTCACGTCATTAAAGGCCTGTCATTTACCTCCATCCAGTGGACTTCCAGTCTCTCCTGCTTTCATCCTGGCCCTGTGTCTCACACGCACACTAAACATACAAATGGACTCCAGTCTGCCCTATCTGCTTCCTTTTACGACCTATCTGCCCATTAAAATTACCTCATGTATCACCTCCGTGGGCACTTCCATTCCACCCAGAAGCAGGAATATAGTTTCATTTGTTGGAGCTGAGATGTGTTCACCACATGTGGTGTCTCTGGGAGAATTTTTTTTGATTATGGTTATTGTTATTATGTAAGTCTGAGGAGTCGAAGCAGGCAGGAGGATGAAAGGAAAATGAAGTTTAATTTTACAGCTCGCTGGGCCGCTGTTGGGCCGAGGCCTCCTACAGTACATACCTCCTGAGAGTGTATGGGTTTTACAGAGGTGGTTCTCTGGCGTGTATGATGCTTGATGCAGCTTTTTAGAGGTGAGCTTTTTAGAGGTCAATTAAATGTTTAATTGAATGCAAAGTGTATATACTCAATAAATCTAAAGAAAGGAATTAAATAAACACTTTCACAGAAATGCATGTACAAATGAGTAATAAGTATTATTTACTTTTACATGGAATAGTTAAGCACTTAATTATTACTGATATTAAAAATGTGGAAAATTACAAGCCATTTATTTTGAAAGTGCCAAGAATGTAAAAAAAAACAAAAACAAAAACAAAAAAAAAAAATCAAAGTAATTAAAACACAGGTGACTGGAGTAAGTTTTACAATAAAACACTAGTCAATTTTTTTGCTTCAGAATGCAGTGTTTAGTTACTTTTTCTTTATCATTTTTTTTTTTTAATTTTTACTTGCAAAATTTAAGTAGAAACTATTTTCATACCAGTTTTTCTTTTTATTCTCAAACTTATAATTGCATAAAGATTTTAACATGATTTGTAGAAGCATAAGAATAATAGATATGTAAATAAAGAAGAACATACTATATATTATGTATATTACAAGAACATACTATTTCATTTTCTTTCAGTTTAATGCTTCTTATTTCAGGATTACTCATTATATTTCTTAGTTTCATAGTAAAATCCTGCATTTATTCATTTGTTTATTTATTCATTCATTCATTATGTGTGTAAACTGATGGATGAAAAAATATTTAATATGGATTATTATTGTTATTTCTGTAATTGCACTATTTTGTCTTGGACTTATCGATGTATTCTTTTATGATAAACTATGTATACTAAAGTCCGGATATTTAATGGGCAAAAACAATCAAGATGAATGCCTGTTATAATATGTTTGTCTGTGATCTAGAAGTCATCGATAAATCTAGAATCAAATGGAAAAACTTCACAAAAGTAGGCTATTTGCGTATTTTACTTGTATTGTGTGAAGTGTTGCCCTACAACGTTTTGTTCCATAAGTGTCTTTATTAATGTTTTAGGAGCATTTACAGCATAAATCCAGATAATCCCCACATGATCTCTACACTTTAGCTACTTATTCCCTAGATTACACCGTTTAACACCAGTCATGATGGTGATTTGGTGGATAATCCAGTCTGCCATCATCGCTTTACAGCTTAAATCCAATCATTAGTCCCAGAGGATCAATATCCTTGGATCATATTCCCTAAACCAAGTACCATCCAGTGGAGGGAAGTATTAAAGCATCCCAAATCCCCCTTCTCTTCCTCCCCCCGTAGCTGACATTGTCCTCTAAATTAACCCAGTAATGAGATTAGTGTTTCCTAGCTCAAGACAGTCCGCAGAAGGAGGGGCGGATAGAGGGAGCACTACAATGGGACTCTGGAAGTGTGTGATAGCGCGAAGGTGCAGAGATAAAGATCGGTTGGGCAGAAATGCGCTCCGCAGCCTTGAGTAATGACTCTGTCCCTAGTAACATTAGCTGTCATGATAATGGAGTATTTAGAGAGATTGATGCTCAGGGTTACTGGTCAAAACGGGAGCGATCATTTAAATAAGGGGGGATGGGGGGTGTTCATGCACGTATACACACTTACAAACACTCAGGTGAGCCGTAGTTTGCTGACACTTAGTGCAAAAGGTCAGCGAGGAGATGCTGTCAAATTGGGACAGTTAGTGTTGTTGTCCTGGTTAGTCTGCGGTGGCGTTTCATTAGCAGGCGTCTTTGAGGAGATTGACTCCTGGCCAAATTAGCGTAATTAACGTACATTGTGTTCAAACTAGTAACATGCATTTTATAATCTAATAATATATTTGTTTTATAATATAGTTATTTCGTTTTTAATTTAATTTATTTTAACGCTTGCAACAAAACATTACATACTGTATTAATTTAATTTAGCTAATGTAATCACTATACAGACATCAAGTGTTAGATAATACACTTTATTTTACGGTTACACCTATTAGTTGCTTATTAGCATGTATATTACTAGAATATTAGTCATTTATTAGTCCTAATTACGCACATTTTAATGCCTTATTCAACATCCCTAATCCTACCTAATACCTAAACTTCACAACTACTGCACTAATTAAGAAAATGAGGGAAAAGTCTTAGTTAATAGTTAACTAGTGTTACCTGTTCTAAAGTGTTACCCCTAAGTTTATTTTTTTGATTTCTCTAGATCCAATAATCTCGAAGACACTATCATGTTGATCAAAGGCAGAATCGAGGAAATTGACCTTCCTGTGGAAAAAGTGGACATCATCATCTCAGAGTGGATGGTGAGTGGATGTTTTTTGTGCATTTTCCAATTTGTGGATATTAATAATCTAGAAAGAAGAAAAATCATTATACATACTTTTTTTATTTTTTTTGCAATGGAATGAGTAAAATACTGCATTTGCGTAATTATAGTTGAGTTTGACCCAAAATTAGACATAAAGGATTTGTGGGAGTCAGCGTCTTTTTTTCTGCCTGGTCATTTCCCTTTTGAAAACCAGCCCAAGTGTTGGAAAATGAAAAAGTTGAGACGATGCATTGTTGACTGATGTATGGTATATTGCAGGCATAATCCATAATGGCATTACTTTCATGCTCATTTTAGAAGCCAGGTATCACTCCTCATTTATTCAGACATGACTGACGATGAGTGTGAGAAGCAAAACTTTAAGAGACCGGCGTTAAAGGAATAGTTCACCTGAAAATTAGAATTTGCTGAAAATGGATTCACTCACAGGCCATCCAAGACGTGTAGATGAGTTTTTCTCATCGTAACAGATTTAATCAGGCGAATACGTTAAAGCGTGTGTATGCATTGCGTTGTGATACTCTCTAAAATGGAGGAAAACGTTGAGCGAGTAAATTGTTGTTTTTGTTTTCTTCATGCAAAAAGTGTATTCTCGTGGAAGTTGAGCCACGGATGTCGCATGAACTGATTTACTGGTGTTTACTACATTTCTGGACCTGGATTATTTCAGATGCGTTGCTGCGTATGGAGGGTCAGATAGCTCAAAAATATTTAAATTTGTGTTCCGAAGATAAACAGAGGTCTCGTGGGTTTGGAATGACATGGGGATAAGTAATTAATGACAGAATTTTCGTTTTGGGAGTGAAATAAACCTTTAAAGGCATAGTTGACCCAAAAATGAAAAGCCTCGTCATCATTTGCTCACCCTCATGATGTTTCAAACATTGTCATTGACAATGATTTTTTTTTGTGAAACATAAAATGTTTCTTGACTTCTTCTTACATTCCACTGATGAAGGAAACTGATCATAATTTGAAAGGATAATGGTTAGTAAATGAGAACAACAATTTAATTTCTGAGTGAACTGCCCCTTTAAATCTGACCAAACATTTCCAATCCATTGTAAAATAGCCAATGCAGTAGTCAACATATATTAGTTTTATTCTGTTTATTAATCCTTGACTGAAGAATTGTTTATTGTGATTAATCATTTATAAAAATGTTGCTATATTGCTGATGCTTGAAAAGTAAGGACATTTCATGCTGTGCCTGACTCACTTTAAAATAATGTTAAAAAGACTGTAAAGCATGGCATCTTGTGGGTAATTGCTTTGATTTTTATCCTAGCAATCCAGGAAACCTGGTATTGTGGATTTGACAGTGCGGAAGGCGATAAAAGCTTGTATTGCACCGCTCTCCTTGTTTAAGTTCCCTTAATTTGTAGTCCAGCAGGAAAGGGGAAAAGTAGGTCATAACTCGAGCCACCTAGCCACAGGCTCAAAAAAAGGACATTGGAGAATTTTTCTCTAAATTTGGAAACTTCCAGGAATTCCCAAGCGAATTTGACCTGCATGTGATTTTCTGCCGTCTCTGAGTTTTTTATCGCTTGCAGGTTAATTGTGAAATAATAAATGTTTTATATTCCGTCCCCCTTTGTTTGCATGTCGGGGCTATAATTCAACAAACTAGTTGCCTGAGGCAGTGGCGAGCGCGTGTATGATTTTCGAGTGCGTACCTGTGTGTGCAGTGCTTCTGACAAAGTAACCTGAGATTTGGGTCACTGGAGCACATTATTTTATGATTACAACTCTGGCTTGCTAAATGGTGTAAAAATCCTGCCCTTCATCATCTGTGCAATGTCGTCCATTTCTTTCCCAAAACGTCTGAAGTGTTTGTGCATTGCTGCCATTTCCTTGTGAAAGCAGGAGAGCGTACAGCCGTTTTCTGAAAATCATTTTTCAAAATGTTATGGAACAATAGTTTTACAATTACCTTATTACACAGACTTGTAGGAGACACATGTCCACAGAAAAATGCAGTCACCCTGCTCCACCACCTCAGATATCTAACTTCGACGTGCTTGTCAATCCAAAAGGATTAGATGCTGAATCGGGTCAAATGTTCACGAGCAAAGTGTTGCTGTACATTGATCCAAAAGCTTCCAGAACAGACTGGAAAAAAGAAGTAAAAGGTAAGCAATAAAAAAGGGTGTAGGATTTAAGAAGCAGTTTTCACTCAGTAAAATTTCACAAAGAATTATAAAGAAACTGCATCGACTTAATTCAGTCTTAATATAGATAGACTGAAATAGTTTTTTTCATGAAAAAAAGCACTCTCTTAATTTTTTTTTTGCAATAGTGAAAGTTTTATTTATTTATTTTTACTTTTTTTGGAAATTGATTTAGTGAAAGTTCTAAATTCATTGAGAAAGTACAAAAAACTATTCTGACCTTGCCTTACTGACAATGTTAAACCTATAAAATATTTAAATTAATCTTTTATATTGCAATAGTTTATTTTTTAATAAATGCATAGATTTACCTTGAACTTTATTAGCATTTTGTGTAGAATTCAGTAGCTTTCTTCTAAAGGTTTCCACATTTATACTTTCCTTAATGTATTTTAGATTATTTTAAGTGCTTTTTAGTTGGTATTTGTTTTTGTTTTTTTGCATTTACTTTTTTTGTGTAATTTTAGTTACACTTTTTGTAATTGTGTTATGTGTTTTTTTTTTCTCTTTTAATAATTTTGTAAAATATAAACGATGTGTAAACCAAATATAAATATGTGTGTGTGTACTTGCGCACACACACACACACACACACACACATACATGCATACATACATGTATGTTAAACTCACTTTCACATGCTTGACTTTACTTTGCATTAAAAGGGTGTCAATTACCATTAAAAAAGACACCTTTTGACACTTTTTCAAT
This sequence comes from Enteromius trimaculatus, assembly GCA_032361065.1. NCBI lineage: Eukaryota > Metazoa > Chordata > Actinopteri > Cypriniformes > Cyprinidae > Enteromius > Enteromius trimaculatus. The sequence continues at coordinate 913,881 of JAUMHP010000285.1, forward strand.
TAAATGTTACAGTTAAAGAGTGCCATGGTGTCAGAATTGGCTCTTGGAAACTCGCATAGGTGCACCCATTGTCCGAAATGTCTCATCCTCTTTATTTTCTCTCTTATTGAGTGTCAGAGAAAGTTTCTCTCATGTTGACTGTCCTACTTTTCGTCTGTCTTGAGTTTGGATGTGTACGTGTAAGTAGAGAACGAGAGCGAGAACGAATCGATAAATCAGAGGAGGTAATTTTCAGAAGGACGAGATGTCATCTGGCAGGGAGAGACGGGTCTGAGCCGACGTAATGTCATTTCATAACTCACACAATTGATCTGTACTTTAACACCCAGCAAAACAAACAGACTGGATTAGATTAAGGGGCAAAAAGAGCGAGAGGAATGGTTTCTGCCACTGGCTAGGTGGAAGAGAGGAGAAGTGAATTAGGAGAAGGCTAAATAAAGCTGGTCACGGGATGATCCATCATATGCTATGGCTTTTCAGTTCTCGGTTACACCTAAGAAGTGTGAAGATGCTGGATCAGGCAGTTGAAGGAAGCTTTAACATGTTTTGCAGCTCATAATATGACATAACAAAAGATAAAAAGATCTGCTTTAAGTGTGTCTGCTGATGTATATGGCTTTTTGAGGGGTAATTTACCCACAGAGTATGATTCTGTCACGATTTGATGGACTTTTTTTTTAATTCTATGGAATACTAAAGGAGATGCTTACAAGAAATTTTTGTGAACAAGGGCTGTCTGTCTCCAAAACAGACCAAAACAATAGTCCTCATGACTTCTGCACTTTATTTCAAATAGTGGTGATTTGTACCTTGATTTGAATTAAAATTAAAAAAATTGAATCGCCTAGGCAGTATTTCGAATCAATACTATTTATTAATATATATAATTAGTTGCCATGGCAGTAGTTCTTATCTAATGATAAAATTGAAAAATAAACGTTTGAATTTTTTTTTTAAACAGAAATAAAATTAATAAATTATTATTAAATAAAAAATAATCACTAATAATACAAAACAAACAAAAAACACAAAATTACAAAAACTTTAATTTGAATGTAACGTTTTTTTAATTTCATTACACATATATGGCTTGATTGGGGAAATTGCTGTTCCCTATTAATGAATGTGATAAATAGGGATAGAATTTTTGGGCATTAGTCTTCTGCAATAGTTTTTTTTATGGATGTATGGATGTACAGGTATATATACAGCCATAGCCAAAATTCAAGTATTTCTCACAGAAAAGTATTGCATTACACATGTTTTGCAATACACATGTTTATTGGAACAAAACAAAAAAATGGAGGAAAAAAGGCAAATTTGACATATTGTCACACAAAATTTCAAAAATGGTCTGGACAAAATTATTGGCTTGTGGATAAATCAAATTGTTTTAAGCATTTGGTGCTTCTTTAAACTCACCTGGGGCAAGAAGTTAACTTAGACTTTGCATTGTGTGTCTGTGTGTTGCGTTTACTGAAAAGGTAACAAGGCCTACCAAGAAAAGAACACAGTACCTACAGTCAAATATGGTGGAGGTTCAAAGATGTTTTGAGGTTGTTTTGCTGCCTCTGGCACTGGGTGCCTTGACTCTGTCAATCATAGGATTTTGGGTCGCAGTGTAGGCCCAGTGTCAGAAAGCGGGGTTTGCATCCGAGATCTTGGGTCAATGACAATGACCCCAAACATATTTCAAAAAGCTCCCAGAAATGGATGGCAACAAAGCGCTGGAGAGTTCTGAAGTGGCCAGCAATGAGTCCAGATCTAAATCCCATTGAACACCTGTGGAGAGATCTTAAAATTCCTTTTGGGAAAAGGCGCCCTTCCAATATGAAAAACCTGGGGCAGTTTGCAAATGAAGAATGGTCCCAAATTCCTGAAGAGAGGTGTAAGAAGCTTATTGAAGGTTAGGAAGTGATTGATTTCAGTTAGTCTTTCCAAAGGGCGTGCAACCAAATAGTAAGTTAAGGGTGCCGATAATTTTGTCAATTTTTGGAGTTTTGTATGTCAAATTCGCTTTTTTTCCCTCCCTTTTTTTGCTTTGTCCCAATACACACAAAGGCAATAAACACATGTATGGCAAAACATGTGTTAATGCAATACTTTCCTGTGAGAAATACTGAAAAAATGTCTAGGGGTGCCAACAATGACTGTATGAAGATTTAATGAATTTAGATTTAGATTTATCCAAGTTCATATATATATATGTATATATGCATATGTGTGTGTGTGTGTGTGTATATATATATATATATATATATATATATGTGTGTGTGTGTATATGTATGTATGT
>JAUMHP010000285.1:921353-944465 GCA_032361065.1 Enteromius trimaculatus
GGCAATCGGCTGAATGGATTCAAAAACGGTAAAACACATCTGTATTACTATAGGGATGTTGGAAAATGAGCCTATTTATATCAGTTACCGTAATGAAATTACGGTATTAAAATTGTAAATTCAACTTAAAACCGTAAAACATAAAGCGTTGTCACAGTATTTTTACGGTTGAATTCCGGCAACCGCAAGCTGTGTAAATAATTATTTTTGTAAATTGTAAGTGAATTCAAATAAATTGTACAGGTTTTCTTTTAACAGTGTAGTCTATAGACTTCCCTATTCAATAATAATAATAATAAAGTCATTAAAATGATTATTTAAACTGCATAGTTTTTGTCCTTGGTGTGAACAGGCCTCAGCAGTCTTGTACTTGCATCCAAAAAAATTGTTTTTAGGAAAAGTGAGTTGTGAAAGTATGAATTTTAATGTTCATTTAAGGGGATCATTTTACAGTAAGAGGTAAAAAAAAAAAAAAAACCTATGTGACAGTTGCAGCGCACTGTGACGGTCACATCTGACTTGACTCCATCTCCTCATACCAAAATGCTGCAGTCAGCATATTTTTATCACATGTAACCTGCAGCAAAGAAAGAAATGATGGGGGGTGGAGGGCTTGTTTGCCAAATGAGTAAACATTCATTTATGTCTGGCAGTGAAACGTGAAGTTAATCAAAGTGATTATCTGGTGTAATCATCGTCATTGTCTTCAGGCCTTCCCGATAAACCGTGCCGCCTGTATTCCTACTGTAGTCGTACTGTAGTAAGCAGCAGCTTTCTCTGCCATCTGGAGCCAAGCTGCATGTCATCCTCCCCTGATTCACTCTCAGTGTTTTAATCGCATCTTTCTCTTCTCAGCTAGTTTCAGTTTTGTTCAATGAGAGGCAGTAGATATTCCCACTTTTGGTATTACACAGCTCCTAGGTTTGACAGGAAAGTGTCAGTTGTGGCTGAGCTATGTGGTAATAAAGAGTGAATATGTACTCTTGCATGTAAACGCATTCCAGGAAAGCTCAAATATCTTGCATTTCTGGCTGGTGTGAAGGTGTGACGCCATTAAGATTGATCTGTGTCAAATCCTGTTTTTCACTCTCTATTTTTCCTTGTGTAGGAGAGGAGCTTCCAGGTCAAATTGCAGTGCATAAGAACAGAAAGGACCCCAGAGCACTGCTCATCACACTTGACATTGCTGGCCGGAAACAAACCTACAGCCTCCAGTAAAGAATTTCTGTTAGTCCGAAAACAGATACTTTGAGCAATGCAGTGTTTAATAACTGAAACATTCTATTAAAAAGTTTTTCTACCAAATGTTGATCATTCATGAGTTGAATGTAGAGTGAAAGTCATTCTCTCTGTGACAAACAACAGACCTAGGAACAATGAGTGAACAACTTGTGCTACTAATGAAACCTCTTAATACTTAATGCTGTTTGGGCCTCTAGACTCTTCATGTAAAGCACTGGTAATCTCATTTCTTAATTGCTTGAATAATAAACCTAATTGTTTGAGTGAATAAAATAAAAGCTTCCATGAAATTTAAATGCTCAGGTTCTGTTCTTTTATAAGATTTATGTTTGCCAAAAGTAATACTAAAGTCCCCTGAACCCTTTTTGTTATTTACAAACGTTAGAAGTTAGGTTATTTTACTTCATCACACAATGCCGTTATTTGCATATAAGTATGTCTAACAACTTGGTGTCGAAACATTAAATACATAGTGATAGCAAAAAAATGAACCAGGCTGATATTGTAAATCGGTTGCCTTTACTTTACTCGCTTACACTGACAGCAGTCATAAAGAAATATCACCTCATAATGCCACGATTGTCCAACCAGAATAAAGTTTTTAGGGAGCATTTTCATAACAGAACCTGTGCACCCAAATTTTAACATAATTTACAACCTGTCTGGATACCAGAAGCTTGTTGTTTGAATGGCAGTGATGCCTCAAGCTAAATAAACTGCTTTTGTGTGGAATGATGATAACATACTCAATGCACAACTGCATATCCGCCATTTATGTTTGGTATGACATTCGCGCTGGGCCTATATTTTGGGAATGCATCCTAAAAATGCTCTTTTGTTGTTGTTTTGTAAGAGACATGACAGTTTTGCATCATTTATGATTAGTTTTTATAAGGCACTACTGTACATGGTTCCAATATCCACACTGGGCCTTGCCCTTTAAGTGGCGTGCACGCCATACAGAGTAGGTGTTCAAGACTGACCCAGGTATTTTAAAAACAATCAATTGTGTTAATATGAAACAATTATTAATACAGTTGCATTTAATAAAAGTGGTTGTGAGAAATGGTTGTAGAAACATTTCATTTAAGGCCCTGTAATATTCCATATGTTACAGGCACGTTTTGTTTTAACAGCAAATACTAACAAGACAAATGACCATCGGCTAGTGCATAATCTTATCTTATGCAATTAATTATAGGGTGAAAGAAAGTGGAGAAAACGGCTTAGTTTCAACGTAATTCATTTCTTATCAAACCCAATGTGTCCACTGTCATTTTTATAGCATAGCAAAACCAAGTTCGGAAAATACCCAAATACTATTTTTTTTTTGATTCAACAAAAGACATTTCATAATTTTAAACTGTAACAAACACACTGTAATAAACTGCATTATTCGTTAAGTAAATATTGGCTGGTTTTAAACTACTGTTAGACTGCATATTTCCACTCTCTCTACTTACGGCGTACTGTGTTTCTCCTTAACGTGCTTTAAGGAGAACGTATAAAGGTGACACGGAAAGAGAAGCAGAAATCAATTACAATTATTCTCTGTTGACAAAGCAATTAAACCCAGAGCGAAGAGCTAATCCAGCCGTATAGAGGCTTATCACAGGCGGCCGCAGATTTATGATGGTCACTGCAGCAGCGTGCATGTATAGAGTGATATCACGACTGAGGGACTGAGCTGGCCCGAGACTGAAGAACAACTTACCGACGTTATTCTATTTCTTGTTAAACTGGTTGGATACTTTTTTAATAACTTTTAATAACAAAAAGTCTATGTATTGTAATGTGTGTGTGTTTAAGTTATTCATGCAAGTTATTCTTACCAAAAATAATTATTATTCATAAAGGTGCTATATTCGATTCAGTGCTTCTCTGTTAAAAAGTGCTCTGGGGGATGATGCTTGGATGCTCAATGCAGTGTGCTTACATCGAAGCTAAAAATAGAAAATTACTCCTCCTTTGTCTTGCGTAAAAGTTTAACAAATGAGTGCCTCCACTCCTCTGAAAACCTCGCCCACTTTTCGCACTTGAACAATATGTGTGCCGGTGACGCATACGGGTACGCGTGCGTTCGTTTGACGCGTGAACTATGAACCATAAAATCCATTACTCATATACTATAGAAAATATGCTAAGTTTTTATAGTACTTATTCAAAATTTTCCAAAGTTATCTGTGTGGTTGTATATATAGCTATTAATGTAAAATGTAAGCAACTTCGTTCAAAATCATATTTTCCATGGCCTTATCTAAAATAAAAAAACAGACTTGACGCAGATCTGTGCATTGCATTTAAATATTATAACTGTGATAAGATATAATTAGAAAACATAAAACGGGCCTGTTATCTAACTTTAATAATATTGCATGATGAAAAGTCATTAGATTTATCCATAGCTGTATGTATTGGAGTCGGTCAACTATGCAGTCACCACGATGCCTGCGTCTGCAGAATCTTCTCCGTGCGTCAGATGAACATCTTTACATAGTCCTGAGGGACAAGTTTATTAATCACGAGCCAGTCCGTCCCCAAACGTAGTCTCGCGCTGCCTTGTGTGTGTCACGAGCTCACGTCTTCGCTTGTTGCCCCTTTAAAAATCAGAATTGAAGGCCAATGATTTATCAAAGCCCTATTATAAAGAAAATGTCGTGCGAAGGGTACATTGCCATGCACTGACGCAAACCCGATCTTTCCCACGGAGATATAGAAAGCTTTGCACTTTGCACAGCCAAACTCAGTCTGCTTGCCGCCTTTCCAGCTGTTTTCTGCTATTAACCCACATTTGTTGACTCTGCACAAATGGTAAGTACATCACATTCATTATTTTACGCTTTGCGTGTTTCATGAACAGTTTACAGATTATTTAGAACAGTCTTGGTTTAGAGAAAAGTAATATTTGTAAGTGCGCTAATAAACGAAGTGTCGCTATCCACGGTGCTGAAACTTTATAGCAGGCATTTTACACCTTTTCAGCGGAAGTACCTAGTTATGTATATCACGTTAAAAAGTTTATTTTATTGTTATTTCTATATTTTTTATTGTTTTTTTCTTCTTTTAGTATTTAAATAACTAGAATATTTTAACACATTTTAAGGGGGTTTTAGGACAGTGATCTCCTATGGTGCGATGTAATTGTTGGTGTAATGTTCCATGTATGCACCCGGGTTTGCACTGCACACTTACACCGGGACTGGTGCCTGCCGCAGGAGGGAAAAGCCTCGGCCGAGCCCGGCAGCTTGTCTATTGCCCATAAAACCAGGGGATGTGCCGGGGTTGAATGACAGGAGGTAAATGAGGCGTAAAATTAAAGAATCTTTCTCTAATGGTAAAAGCAAGAAGCAAACAGCTAGCGTCCGTGAGCTGAAAATCAAAGAAGTGGAGCAGACATGTCCAGAAACGGTCTAGCATAAAATGCATTGCAGAAGTTATAAAATGATAGCGTGAACATTTTGCCTTGGGGTAGGTTTCTGTAAAAATGCTGGCTCACTATGTGTGAAAGAGCAGTTAATTAAAAGCCTGCGTTAATTATACTGATCCTATCTAATGTGTATTTAACGTTGCAGGATTTTTCTGAGCACGGGGAAATGTTGAGACAACCGTCAAACAGTATTCCGCCCCAGCCGTCTGGGGGAGCGGTTGGAGCTACAACTACTAACAAACCGGAGAACGGGAACCCGGTGCCCCAACCGCCGCCTGCAAACGAACGGAAAACTTTTTGTCCTTCGGAAAATAAACCGTGCGAAATGGAAGCCAATAAAGCATACGGGACGTTTAAAAACGCCGCACCTGGACCCACGTTTGCTCCCGTTAATTCTGCCGTGCGCAAGGATTCCGTCGGTAAAATGGATGGTTCGACCGGTAAAGCCACGTCGGACTTCGTGTCTAACAATCAAAGTGCTGTAAGGATCGCGGCGGAGCATAACAACACCACCGGTGACTGGACCTCCATGAGCCAGACCACCATCATCCTGGGTACAGATGGCAATACATCTGTTCTGCCTGGCACGGTGACCGGGGTAAGTGCATGGTTGAGGAACGTTTCATTCCGGTTGAATCAGCCAATCACCCGTAAGCGTAAAGCTTTCAAACGGGGAGAGTCTTGAGCAATCACAAAAGCTAGCTTTAAGTGTCGTTGCATTGTGAAACCAAAGGTATCCAGCAGCAGCTTCGTTCGTTACGACCGTTACAGTTTGAATTTTGTTCGCGAGACCTTTATTTAACCCACTTGCATTTGTAAAAAAAAAAATAATGATGATAAGTTTCTAGAGGTTCGTCTTACTCAAACGAACATTTCCGTTTGTCGCCATCACAATCACTACTATAATTTAAAAACAAAATATACAGCGTTTTATTGTGATATTTAAATGTACACTTAGTGATAAATAGTGGCGGTTATTTGGAGCGGCGTACTGTTGCTATGGTTACCTCCTATCCAAAATCTATTCGCTGGCCTCTTTGGCGACAGGTAAAAATGCGCTGTGATTAACTTGTAGTTTTTCCGTAGGATTTTACCATTGCCGAAATGTTTAAAACACATATGTACTTATTTAAACGTGTAGTCTAATTTAAAACCTTCGGAGTTTTTGTTTGAGCTTAATTTTGACCGTTTTTATTGTGTACAATAACGGTGTAGGTTCGGTTATACATTCTATGCGATGTACTTCAGAAGTAAAAACCAAAGACGGCTACTGTCATTTATGATACACGGCTCTCATATTAGTCATAAAAGTGTTTTGGACAAAAGCACATTGTTCTGTACCTCTCAAAAGCGAGCAGCGAAACGAAATCTGATTCCAATCTGGAAAGATTGTGATTCTTTCTGACAGCACAATAATTAACTTAAAGCAGTTTTCACGAACAGGTCGAGTAAGAGGATGTGTCAAGGAGCCTGAATACATAAAATGTATTAGAATACTGCATTGCCAATAAAAAAACAACTCCTCAAGATCAAGAGTTACAATATTGGCTTTATGAATGGAAATGAAGATTTAGCTCTGCATGTGTGTCTGTGAATTATGAGGTTTATGGTCCTCAGAGATTGGTTTCTGGTGACTGGTTGTGTTGCAAGATAATGTGTTACATAAGAATCTGCTTATGGTACAATTCCCTTTGGGGCGTTTCATTAGAACCAAGAGCGACCCCCTTTATTCCTGGGTCACAGAAAGACAAAAAACGTTTTTTTTTTTAATGTTGATGCCTCTGTAATTATAATGATCCATAATCGATTGTCGTTAAAATATCTATTAAAATGTATATAGCAGCCAACATTCGATCATAAATACTTAGTGGACTGTTCTTCCAGGATGATGACGATGATGGAGGAGATGAGAATAAGGCCCGGGGGAACTGGTCCAACAAACTGGATTTTATTCTGTCCATGGTGGGATATGCCGTGGGTCTGGGAAATGTGTGGAGATTCCCATATCTCGCTTTCCAGAATGGTGGAGGTGAGAAAAAATCAAGGGGCATCATATTAGAAAATATTAGGAAATATGTTTGTTTTGTTACACATCGATTTTTATCGGAAATGAGGCGGGATGTAATGCGTAGTAAAACATACATACAAACTTTCGTTAGGGGCCATTTTATTTTCCGTCAGAAATTGAAAAATTCGTTTTATATTTGCACGGATTTTTTTTAGTGTACGAATTATAAGGAAAACGAAAACATTATTATTCTTACTATTATTAGGCATTATTTGTACACATTAATAGTGTGTGTATATATATATATATATATATAGGCTATGTGTTATTGTATTATGTTTAATACTTATTGTATTCTGTTATTATAACATTATAAAATAATACTATTTGTTATTATTTGCTTATTTTAATGAAATCTAAAATACAAACTTTAATATCTTCATTGCTAGTTTTTATTTTATTTTAGTTACTTTAAGACGCACTATCATGCATAAAGTCATGGCTTTTTTAATAGCAGCTCTTCTCTCTTTTTGTATAGGTGCGTTTTTGATACCTTACCTAATCATGTTAGGCCTCGCCGGTATACCTATATTTTTGTTGGAGGTGTCTTTGGGTCAGTTCGCCAGCCAAGGCCCGGTGTCAGTATGGAAAGCGATCCCAGCTCTACAAGGTAAACTGACGTTACTTTATTAATTGATGCGCCCTTATAAGCAATGTTTGTGCTGATGTATCTTATGAGTGTTTCCAGTGAACTGGTAATCCACTTTTCGACTGCTTTAAGTGTAATTTCTATTATCTGGTTTCATTTTGTTATTATAGGTTGCGGGATTGCCATGTTGATAATATCTGTCTTGATAGCCATATACTATAATATTATTATGTGCTGGACATTGTACTACCTGTTCGCTTCGTTGAAGGAGACACTGCCATGGGCCACCTGTAAAAATGACTGGAACACCGTCGAGTGCAAAGACAAAGACATGCTGCTTTTGGGTAAGGAAGAGCGTCTCCCTCTCTCTCTCTCTCTCTCTCTCTCTCTCTCTCCCCGTGAGTCCACCCCCCAACACCCCTTTTTTTCTAACTAAAATGCGCAATGCGCAACCTGTATTTCAGGAATTAAGTAGCCTACCACTCAATTTAGGTTATTCAGTGTCATCCTGCTCTTTTTATTCCACAAATGCAACTGTTTCTCCCCATTGCGCCAAAAGTTCTTTTTTGATGATTTGACAGATTTTTTTTTTTTTTTTGGTCAGCTACAGAAACTGTAAAATCTAGTGCCTTTTCATTTTAGTACCTTCATGCAATATGAGTAGATTTCTGTTTTTATTTTATTTAAGAGTTGTGTCACATTGAAAGGTGTGATTAGTGAAATAAATGCTGTTTGCTATACTTATCAGAATGAGTTTTGCCTAAAATCTGATTTGAATAAAATGTCTAGTATTTTATTGTGCGTTTAAAATAATTTGCTGACATTTTTTACGTTTTAATTCGTTTTAAAACGTTTTTTTCAATGTCATTCTTTTGGTGAATTCAGCAGAAAATCTGCTTGCTTGACAAATTTACTGTAAGAGTTGGTGCAGTGCCGCAGTGAGATGCACTGCCACCTTGTGGCCTGTTTGTGTGGCGCCACTAAATTTGCACGAATCAAATACGTTGTGCGTGAACTGTGCAGGCCCAGACATATTTTGTTTTAAGACTGTTTTTCAATTAGGCAGTGAATGACGACGGAAAACAGAAACTTTTTTCCACGTTCATTCCAAGTTCTGTCATTGTTTCTTCTGGCCAGACTCCTGCATACTAAGGGACAGAAACATCACATCAATCAAGAACTCTACATTCTGTTTATCTGCAAATGCTGTCGGGAATTTAAGTAAACTGTTAAATGTCACAATGGAGAATAAAACCTATGTCAGCCCTAGTGAGGAGTATTTCAAGTAAGTGTGCTGTTCTGCTTGTTTAGAGATGTTCTTTGTGTCATGTTTCAGATTAATTGGATACTGATCACTGCTTTCTTTACAGGTATAATGTGTTGCATATTTCTAAGGGTATTGAATACCCAGGTGACATCCGTTGGCCCTTGGCTGCTTGTCTTTTTCTGGCCTGGCTTATTGTCTATGCCTCTTTGGCTAAAGGGATCAAGTCCTCAGGGAAGGTAAGAAAACAAGCTGACTATTTTCTCTTCTTCTCCTCTATGTATGTGCAGTAGTTATTAAGAGAGAAGCATGGTGGGTCCAGTGAAAAGATGACTTCCTTATTTCAGTCTTCAGTTTCACAGGGCCCCCTAAGAAGTCATTCTAATATGCTGAAATGTGCTCAAGAAATATGTATTATTATTGTTATATATGTATGTTAAACAGTTGTGCTGCTTATTGGGTTTTTTTTTTTTGTGTAAAAATCATTCTACAGTTCATCCTTTTATTAATAGAATATTCGAAAGAACAACATTTAGTAACAATAGAGATCTTTGAAAAATTATACTTGGTTTTTCTGTCACTTTTATTTAGTTTAATGCCTCTTTGCTCAATACAAGTATTGTACATAAACATGTTATGTTATTGGAGCGTTAATTGCCGTTGGGATGTTGTATTGGTGAATGTGGGTGTCAAGACAAGACATTATGCTTCTAAAGTCAGGTTTGGTCATTTATTATATTTATTAGCAGAGCTCCTTTCTTGGAAAGTTTCCCTCAAGTTGAACAAGTTAAAAGTAAGCCTTACTGACATTATTATCATGTGGCAGGAACATTACTGTAAGAGATTAGCAGCTAAATATATTCCCAGTAGTATCTGTGTTTACTAATTTGGCTTAGGAAATATTTGATAGCTTAATAATGATTTCTGAACTTTTAAGAAAAATAAAAGTTTGTCTGATATTGTATTTTTTTCTTTCTGAATTTTGGTCTGTAAAAGTATTTTATATTTCACAAACACACTGTTTGTACCTACAGACGTGTGATGTACATGTACTTGTTTTCAGGTGGTGTATTTCACTGCCACGTTCCCCTATGTGGTGTTGGTCATCCTGTTGATCCGAGGGGTCACTCTGCCCGGAGCTGGTTCTGGGATCCTTTACTTCATAACACCCAAATGGGAAAAACTCAATGATGCCAAGGTAATATAAAGAGTGGTGTATTTTTATTTGTTGTATTTGATGATTACATATTTTTCTCCAGAATACTTCTTAATTCCTTTCCTCCATTTGGTCTTTCTTCCTGTCCTTTACTCTTTTTCAGGTGTGGAAAGATGCTGCTACACAGATTTTCTTCTCTCTGTCTGCAGCATGGGGTGGTCTCATAACCCTTTCGTCCTACAATAAGTTCCACAACAACTGTTACAGGTAGCCTGCTCTGTCACTTTAGAAGACACTACTCTTTAAATGTTAAGGCCCGTTCACACCAAGCACAATAACTATAAAGATAACGATAACATATTTTTGTTGTCCACATCAGCGAATTATATAATCTCTTTATTGAGGATAGATTCTGATTGGTTGTCAAAGTTACTATCGTTCATCAGCTGGAAAAAAATTGTTCTGAAAATGAATCCAACGATTTCCTTTATGGTTATAGTTGTGGTTTGGAAACTACTATTCTTGTTTTTTGTTTTTTTATTCTTTTTAGTTGACAGGGACATTGTGCATTAATAAACAATCCTGTAAATGTACTAGTATTAGCCAAAGGTTATTTTTCATCCGTAGTCCCTGGACAAGATCAACGTCAAGAAAATGTAATCAAGAATACATACAAAAAAAATGATAAATTACACATTACACATCATACAATAGTCTATTATAACAATAATATAAAAATGAAAAACAGATTACACATTGACACACATTCAGTAGACACATTTGCTCGAAGTATGCATTATATTTGATTATTTATAATGTAAGACTGTGCTCTGTCTCTTTGTTTTGCAGGGATACTCTCATTGTGACGTGTACTAACAGTGCCACGAGCATTTTTGCTGGTTTTGTCATTTTTTCAGTTATTGGCTTCATGGCTCATGAGCTCAAAGTCCCAATTGAAAGTGTGGCAGATGAAGGTAGGTAGTCTGAATGCTTGTGTTTGTGGCTGGTGAGCTATGATTACCTATGATCACACGTCTGTTTTTATTTTTATCAGACCCAAAATTCATTTGATCAGTCTGGTCTTTAAATATGTTGTTTTTTGTTTAGGTCCTGGAATAGCTTTTGTGGTCTATCCAGAGGCTCTGACCAGGTTGCCCTTGTCACCATTCTGGGCCATCATCTTTTTTCTCATGCTGCTTACACTTGGTTTGGACACTATGGTAATGAAAATCATAAATTGCATGATTTACATTTTTTCCGTTTAGTTGTTATGTGATCACAGAAAAAAATCCAGTAAATGACAATAAATAACTAAATGGTTTTTCATTCACATTCGTTCTTTCATTTCATTTTTTCCCCTCCAGTTTGCCACCATCGAAACTATAGTGACGTCTGTTTCTGATGAGTTCCCCAAGTACCTGCGCAAACACAAGCCTGTGTTCACTTTGGTTTGCTGTTTGTCCTTTTTTGTGCTGGGTTTCCCCATGATCACTGAGGTAGGAAATTTTATCCTATTCCCTACTGAAAAAACTTCACCTTTATAGCACACTTTAATTAAAGCAGCTCTCTGGTAAACAATAAAAAACAAGTAAATAGGAAAGTAAATAGACTGGAATGAAAGCAGATAATTGGAAAGGTCTGGAATTAATGTTAGTTAGTTTGTTTTTTTAATTAAAGGGATTCAATGGGTGATTTTTAGATGAGGTCTCATTTATTTTTATTTTAAATGGACATACAAGTATGTGTGTGTGTTTTCACACACAGAGTGGAATGTACATGCTTCAGCTGGTGGACACTTTTGCAGCCTCTTACTCTCTTGTCATCATTGCCATATTTGAACTGGTTGGAGTCTCGTACATTTATGGTGAGTTTACCATGTTATGAACATTTATAGACTTATTTATAGACTTATTCCAGGAATGCACAGCAGGAATCAGATTTGTTGGTAATGAAAAAGAACATTTGAAATAATTAAACAAACAAGCAGTCAGTTTAGCTGAAGTGCAGGCTAAACCCTGTCAAGCCTTTTTAAGTGATAGCTTTTGATTATAACTACATTAATTTGTAAGATATACAGTTGATTAATAGTAAAAGCTGTGAAAGTGAACTAGTGAGTAGATGAGTTCACTTGTTCAACCTGATGTTAATTATATTTATATTATGCAATAAAAATACCTGTTCGTGTCAGCTATAGACCTTATTTTAGGCATTTAACCAAACACCTGTTGACTTTGGGATGAATTAAAACACAAAAATCTTAATGCCTGTTGAATTTCGTTCTTACTGTATTTGTGGTGCAGGACTACAGCGGTTCTGTGAGGACATTGAGATGATGATTGGGTTCCAGCCAAACAAGTTTTGGAGAATCTGCTGGGCCTTTGTCACACCAACTATTCTCACAGTATGTTCACCTTATATGACCATTCTTGACACACACATACAAATATGCTGCATGCACAAATTCATCTGGACTATCACTTTTGGTTAGTGCTGGCACTGATCTCTCTTTTTCTTTGATTGAAGATACTGTGTTAATAAAGGTGCATTTCAAATTCAAAATTCTCTCTCTCTCTCTCTCTTTCTCACCCCCTCTCTAGTTCATCTTGGCAATCAGTCTGTACCAGTGGAAGGTGATGACATATGAGGATTACACTTATCCAACCTGGTCTATGGTTCTCGGCTGGCTTATGGTCATTTGTTCTGTTATATGGATTCCCATCATGTTTGTTATTAAGATGCACCTTGCACCTGGATCGTTAATTGAGGTAAGGGAGAGATGTTAAAAATGGTTCAGTATTTGCTTCATAATAAGTAGATGGCTAGTTTATTAACCTTTTAGGAAAAGTGTTTAATTCCAGGTCCTTTCTGTTTCATTTTTTTTTTTAATTTTAGTTAAAGTTTAGAAATTGTACTGTTTTTGTTTTAATTATTATTATTATTATTATTCTATATATAGTATTTATTTTTAATTCAGTTTAACTGAATGAAAATAAAAATGTTGTCTTGGCAACTAGCTGATAACTAGCTGACTAGAACTGTTTAGAAATTGTATTTTATGTCAGTTAATATTTCTTTGTTGAGAGAGGGAGAAAATTTTTTTTTTTTTTAGTTTTTACTATAATAAATAACCCTGGTAAGAACTCATGAAAATTTTTGCATGCATAATAATTATGAATAACAAAAAAATAATAAATCAAATTTAGTCTTTTTTGTTATTCCATTAAATTCTATTTTTTGTAAAAGATTAAACAAACATAATACATCAATCATTATCTAGGATGCAGACCAAGCTCCCAGCATGCAATGTAGATGTCCCTTCTTGTTCTCGGCAGCGTCTGAAGTTGGTGTGCTCTCCTCAACCTGACTGGGGTCCATTCCTGATGAAACACCGCGGGGAACGCTACAAGAACATGATCGACCCACTGGGCACTAACTCCCTTGGCCTCAAACTACCCCCCAAAGATTTCCAGCTATCAGCCCAATATCAATAATCTTCCTCAATTCCCTGCGAGTGTGAAACTCCCCGAGGCCTCTGAGGGTGAGACCTGCACTCACGTCAAACTCTTTCCCTATTCAACCCCCCTCTTTTCCATAGCGTCCTCTTTCAGCCATATTCCCCCTCTTCTTACACTTTTAGAGGGGTTTTTCAGGTGGAAAGCACAGACAACTCCCTATGATTTTTGTTTTTTTTTGAATAATTATTCGTAGTCAGTCTGAGAGTGGGTCTTTCGCGCACATTCTGACACACCAATCCCAGCTGAACCTTTTTCTCAGAGGCAATATAATTGATGCAGTTGCAACTGTTAAGGCAATATTTGACTGATCATGCAGCGGTTGTTTTTTAATTATTTTTTCATTCCGAAGTGACTGCTGATGTTAAAACGAAAATAATGAAGAGAATACGATTTATATTTCTTGTCTATTTGCTTGTCATCTTCTAAATGTAGCAAACATAATGAGATAAACTGCTGAGTAGTGCACAGTGAACTCGAAATCTTTTCTGGTATCGTACTATCGCTCTCCACTTGTCCACTTATAGCCGTACCTTGTGCCTCAGACCTCCTCTGTTTATAAAATACCGCATAGTATAGTGCTAATTGAACCAATCGTACTACATTATGGAGGGAAGTGAGCACATTTCAGTCTCTGTGAATTATAAGCTATCCTACTCTTTTACTATCCGGTCGGAAATATCTCTACAGTGTTATCGAAGCCAAACTCATAGAGTAGACTCCAGTAGTATAGATCCACCTCTGTCTTCAAGAAAACATAGCCATGCAAAACTGTAATAATACCTTTCAGTGTTGTTTAGAGTAGTGTTCAACATCCAACTAGCAGTTATGTATGTACACTAATATTATAGAGTATGCTTTGAGTTCGTGTCGTGATCTGTTCATAGACTTTGTGAATCCTCCTATTCTTATGTAGTACACAAAAGAAAAGTAGAGGAAAAACAAGGAGTGTGGTATGTGTGGCAAACCAATCGTCTCATAAAAAGCATATATTTTAGAAACTTCAACTAGCTTACACAATATTTTTAGCAATTGCTTGCAGAGGATATGTAGATTAGCAAAATACAAGTTTTTCATCTGAAATCCTGTGCTTGGGGACCACACTCCTTTTTTAAAATGTTTTCCATCTGTTTGTCTGTTCGCCTTCATGAAACAGGGTCTCAGGTATTACTCCGTTCCATCAACTTTATTAGATGTTGGATTAGAATTGAACATATTAGTGCAAACTTGATGTGATTGACGTATAACTTGGGCTGCACGATGAGTCGTATTTTAATTGTGATCATGATTTCTGCTTCCCTCGATTTTTTAAGCATAATGACCAGTGATATCCGCTTTCTATTTATTTAGCATTTATCTTGCACTATAGTAACAAGCTTTCTGGTCGCTGGTGCCAGATTTCAGGAGTCTATGTTTTTTTTCAATGATACATGGTTTACTTAATGTTACTAACCATGTACATGCTCTCTAGAGTTTACAAAAAAAAGCACAGATGAGCTGAAAACACTTAAGGTAGGAGTTTAGAGATATTCTATTCCGATATTATACTCAAATAAAAGTGCAATACAACCAGTCTGGTTTGTTTCAAGCTTGCCCATTGCTGTGATTAAATCTTCGAGCAAACCATGCGACTCGACTTTCTCTTATTTTGAGTTTATGTGAGCAAGAAGTGCAATATTTCCGATTAAATAAAAATATATATACATATAAATATATAAATAGCAAAGAAATTAACCGCTTAACCATGATTAACCATTTTACCGTTATCGTGCAGCCCTACATATAACCAGTTCTCTATACAATTTGTGAAAGTGGACATTTACAGAATATTATGCCATATATTGACGATTTGAATCCTTATATATCCTTTCCAGCTACTGGACTGTAAATATGGATACAGATAAAAATGTTTTTGTAGTATTGCTTTAGGCAACAGTTTTATGTTAGTTAGAGTGGAGTAGTTAGAGTTATATATATTATTATATTTTTAAATTAATTGAATAATTTGACTAGTAGTTGTGCTGATCAGTCGAAGCACTTGAAAAAGCACTTTGATTAAACATCACATAAAAATAAATGGTTATTCTCCACCACCACAGTGATAAAAAAAAGTCATATTTGTTAGTACAAAATGTATACCTAAACGATTAGCACTGTTTAGTTTAGTTAGCGATTTAGCCGCGCTGCCCACCCAATGCAAGTAATAACACTGTGACTTTGCCTGGGCATGATGGGTCTCAAAAGCCATGTAATATGCAGATACTACACTAATCACCTTGAATATAAAGCATTTATAAAACAGAAAAAGAAAAAAGTTTTTCCTCAGCATATTAGTGTCGCAAAAGAGACGCTTTTTCTGATACATGTTTAATCTTACTCTCTGTGTAGTATATATATGTGTGTGTGTGAATGTGTGGAATAATATGCAGCGCTTAATGTTTAGATTTATACTTATCCAACCATCCAGACGAGGTCAAATGCAGCCTGGCAGTCAGTTTGAGGTTTTCCTATTCATAGTTTCATCTGTACGCAAGAGCTGATTTTACTCGAATAGACGCTCTGGGTTATGTAGCACAACAAACGGTATACAAAGCACACGAATAGTAGACGGCTGCCGCGACCGTTGTAATATTTCGGGTTCTGGATGGAGATTCTGTTAGTCCTTGTGTTGCTGTACGTCTGTCCGAGAGCTATTGTTACAAGCCCTTTCACGTAACACATATTCTGTGGACAAAAAAATAATAGGTAACAGTCTTGCATGTGCTGTTTGTGTTGCTGTGGATTATTTGTCCATGTATGCTTCCCCTTTACGCTCCTTTTCTCGAATGTGCCCCTCGCTTAGCAGCTGAGTTTACCACCTCTTCCTACCTACAGGGCGACACTGGGCAGTAGGCAACCAAAGAAGGAGAACTTCTCAAAGGGTTCTGAAAAAAAAAGCTTAAAAATGAAAATATATTCTAACAGAAAAGACATATACATATATATATATACATATATATACAAATAGCCTATATGAAGAAATGAAATATATTATTCTGTGTATTTAGGAGACTGAGATACTGCCACTCATCCTTCATTTAGTGGTCATTATTGATGTGTGTCCATATGTTATATGACATCTTCAGGTAACCTTTGGCCTTATAGATGTCCTCTGGTAATAAACTCTTATGTGTGTTTCAGAATAATGATACAGAGTAGCTTCCAATCAGTCATTATGTGGTCAGTCTATATTGTATTGTATGTCGTGTCATTTGGCACTTTACTGTGGACCTATCGGAGCATAGGTAAAATTTCTTATTACTTGGGTAATGTCATATATTTCTGTGTGTTTTACATGAGGGAAATCTGCCTATGGATACAGATATGTACCTCCAACACTTCATGGCATCATTTGAGTTGAACTGTAGAGTATAACTATGAAAAATATCTAGATTTTAAATCCTGTGCCGGACAAAAGAAAAAATAGAAAAGAAAAGCAAAACATATTAAAAAGAAGAAAATGAGCATATATGAAAAGGCATAATTTATTTTAATGTCATTAATCCTTGAGGCCCTACCTCAGATTTTGTATTTATGTATAGAAATGCAATTTGAATCATAGTATCTTTGCCAATAATACAATAAAAGACCATATTTATCATAAAATGTATAACCTCTTAATCAATAAATAAATGTTAATGTTTTCAACTCCAGTTGTGTTTTTATATGCCTGAGGTGTTTTGAGTAAGATTTTGTTCACAAACACACAAACTTTACGAACTTACACAAACTTCACAAGACTAAATGGTTACAGTTTAAAAAAGAATATCAACGGAAGTATCTGGAAATAAAACAAAGCATATGTTTTAAAAGAAAATACTGTTTCAGTCATTTAACTTCAAAATGTCATGTTTAATTCACTGTTACATGTTTTTTTTTTTTTTAAATATAGTAGCAATTTCTGAGTTAAAGTAAAACATACACCCATTTTTTTTTTCTTCACTTTACTCTTGAGTGTTTTTCATTCTTATGAAACATTAGTACACAAATACTTGATCAAAAACAAGTTACATTTTCTGATGCATTAAACCACAGAAATATTATATTGAAGCAGTCAGCCGGACACAGCATATTTAATACACAGGGTAAATGATACATTTAGTATTTTAATTATTATATTCTTTGAATGGGTTATAGGTCAATTCCTTACAAGATTAAATCATTTTAAATGATCGTTTCAAATCCACTAACTCACTTGATGTCTCACAGTTCCGTATATTACTTGGGGCTCTTGATCTTCTTTCGATCTCTGTTTGATTTTCCTCTTGTGAGGAAATGTTAATGCTGCATAGTTTATCTCCTCTGTGTTTGACTAAAAACAACAACAAAATAAAAAATTGATTACAACATTACCAGCTATTAAATATTAAATTTTAAAGCACCAAATTGTATAAAATATGTAGAAAATTTCTTACATTTTGACTTGCGTTAGTCTGTGACATGCCTGAAAAAAATTACAAAAGTGAGAGTAGAAAAACAAAGACAGTGCATACTTTAAAAACACCAGTATATGCAGAAAAAAATATGACCTGCTCTATATTTCTTTAAGATGTAACACAGAATGATGTTGAGAAGCATCGACACCACAGTGATTGTCATCAGTAGTGGCCAAACATAGACTTTCCCTATAAGATGAAATATAGAATATGTTGACATTGTCTTTAATTATTCTGGTAACACTTTACAACTATGTCTCATTTGTTGACAAAAGTTGCATTTGCTGGCAATTATCAAAACTGATTTATTTTTATTATTAATTTATGTTTGTTTAATAAAAATACAATTACTGTGTTACTGCAAACACTATGTTAATGCTAGCTTAATAAAAGTTAGTTAATGTTATGCTTTAATTATTAACAACACTGAATTAAAAAAATGCAAAATTAGCAAATGTTAAAATTAAGGGGAAAAAAAAACATTGTTTAAAAAAAAAAAAATTCAAACGTTGTCCATAAAACAAATTGGAATATGTTTGAGAAAATACTAATTAATTAATTCTACCTCAAAATATGATGTTTCATTTAATGTGCCGTTGAATTTAATAGCAATTTCTGAGTGAAAGTAATTTCAAGTGAATTTTGCACATTTTTGAATGTTTGAATGTGTGCTCAGAGTAAT
The DNA here is from genome assembly GCA_032361065.1 of Enteromius trimaculatus. Lineage (NCBI taxonomy): Eukaryota > Metazoa > Chordata > Actinopteri > Cypriniformes > Cyprinidae > Enteromius > Enteromius trimaculatus. The sequence continues at coordinate 939,769 of JAUMHP010000285.1, forward strand.
CAGAGAAAAGAACAGAAACAGGAAGCAAAGCACAGAGCAATAAGCAGGAACGCCTGAACGGTAGCAAAGCTGGAAGCAGTCTAAGAGATTATAGATTTCTATATTTTTTAGACTTGCTAAATTAACTGGCATCTAATGAATATCAAAGTGGACCTACCCAAGCTATCTTCCTTTTCTTTAATTTTTTCCGTTCCTTTAACAGAGCAAGTAATTTCAGATTATAATAAGTCACAATGCACAATGCTATATCTGAAAGTAACAAAAAAAGAAATTACGGTAAGACTATTGACAGTATTTCTTCTCATTCTTAAGGTGCATGAAATAATGCAGGGTGTATTACAATATCATACCTTTAAAATGCTCTTCAAACATCAGTCTTGTTCCGTTTCCAAAAAACATCTTATTATAAAAAAGAATCCCACAGTAGTACACAGCGATGTCTGTTTGCTGGGTGTTCAGTATTGAGAGACTGAAGCTGAGCTGGTTCCATGTTAATCTATACTTCGAGGGATCCTGAAAACTTTCTCCATTCGTTTGAGCAGTTTTGTCTGATTTAGCCAAAGCCATGAAGACCGGAGCAGAACTGTTTTGTAATTTTATCCAGAACACTTGAAAGTGTCCATCGCTTGGTGTGACGCACTGAAGAGTTGTAGTGTGTCCAGGCTGAACTCTCACTGCTGACTCTGGTTGAGACACATAAATTCCCACAGCAAATGGACCTGAAATACATTTAAATCAACTTTAAGTGTTTGAAATGGTATCAGCTTGTTCCTAGTCAACTCTAGAATGAACCTTTTCATATCACTGCTTCTTAAAAAAAATAAGTATTTAACATAAATTGTTTCATAAATGTCGTATATTTGAAAGGAATAACAGGTTTATAATCTGTATACTTACACTGTGTAAGGACAAGACATATGCATAAGTATACTAATCTCGTCATGATTGAGGTGCTAGGCATATACATCATTTAGCTGAATCTTGTTCTAATCTTTCTGTGCCTTCTTTTAAATGCTTATTCATTTATTCATTGTGCAGGTTCAAAGCAGCAGAGGCGGAGCTTGTGTAAGACTGGGCAAGGATTATAGCCATCCCTGAGCCACGGGCTGCAAATAAAATATCGCACAAAAATTCAGCTCCATAACTAAAATAATTAAATGAAAAGTCTAGATTGCAGCATTAAATTAGTTATGCCGATGTTGCATCATATGCCTGTTTATGTGTTTTTTTAAAGCATGTAGCCTTATACCCAGTCACACGTTCTTCCGTTTTTTTTTAATGCAATGTCCAATCAGAGACGTTCAGATTGAAACGCTGGAGTTCTGTTCATAGCAATTGCTTGATGGCTGAATCTTGAATCGTCAGCATTAACAAAGTACTGCTTTATTAATTTTGATGGGAGTTTTGTTTTTGTAGTGCTTGCACTATTGGCTGAAGTCAGTAATAATATAAATGTTCTTTGCTCACTGTCTGAAAAACTGGAAATAAAATTAAATAATGAAAAAAACTGTTTTTTTCATCAAAAGTTGTGATTAACATGTTGGATTCAAATATTTTATGACATCAGCCATTTATGGTTTAGGATGTTAGATTACACTAACAGCTTTTGAGTTGATTCACCCTACATGTAGGCTTACATTTTTTTCTTTCAGCCTTTATTTTATTTTTAACAATTCTGTATTAGTTGAGATGATTAGAACTGAAATTTTTTTAATTCTTTACCACAAAAAGTGGCCTTCTGAGTTTCAAGCGATTTCTGTGCAGGCCCTCACCAGGAAATTAGCAACTGCATAAAAAAGACAAACAATGGTACCGGCTCTCATTGCTCTGCAGTCCAGAGCAGTCAGGTGTGAAAAATGCTTCTGAAAACAGTGTTTGTGGTTGTTGTGCAGCACAGGGTGTGAAAGAGACATACGGGTGTCCATCAATTTGGACAAAAGCTTTAAGTACACCATTACAATCAGAGAGAGAGAGAGAGAGAGAGAGAGAGAGAGAAAAACATTTGAGGCATTCAGCGGCACAAACAGCTAACACAATAAAACATGGTAACATAAAAAACAAACATGATTTTTGCAAATAAACGTTTCATACAATAATGTATATAACCCAGTGCATCAAATATAATACTCTTAAATATATCACATATCAAATAACCAATTTAATTAAGAGCTTTTCTATTACTAAATTTATTACAAATTGTCATCTAAATCAGTTAAGTACAAAACAGTATGTGGAAGATGTGATTTACATCAAATGTAAACTACATGCTTTTCACTGTGTCTGTCCATTTTTCTGTGCATACATAAATAACGGTGGCATTGCTTCTCATGCATTCTAAAATTGTCATCAAGATGCTTTCCAAAAAGAAATGCCTAGAATTTTGAATGAAAACTGTGCCTACACAAATTAATAGTCAAAATCTCACAAGGGTAGAAACAATAGAGTGGACTGAAGGACTGCACCAGTTTTTTGGGAGCTGAGCTGTAATCACAAATCCTTTGCACTACAGGAAGTGTGTGTGTGTGTGTGTGTGTGAGTGTGTGCATGTATTGTTTATTAAAAGTTTTTTTGACATCTTGAACATCTAAACTCCATCTTCATGGCTGCTGGTGCTGTGGCAAAAGGTGATCTTATTTGCACATACATTGATGCCACCAAATGTTATTGTTATTAAAATGTCTGCTATAGAGCCGTCAATGCCCAGGAGGCCCAGGCCCAGGCCTGATACGCCAAGGTGATGGCATCAATCACCCAATGGGCCAACCAATCAGTCCCTTCATCTTCCATGCTTCCATTTAGGATGAACCACTTTAGGGGAAGGGTGTCTGAATTCTCAACTATCTTGATGACTAATAATAATAATAATATAAACTAAGAATCAGTTGTGCGAACACAGGGACATTCGCGATTGAAAACACTGCAAGCTATTCATGTTCTGGGGGACGTAAATCGCGCAGCCAATGTGCTTTTATGAGAGCTCACTTTACCCAGAGAATGGAAACTCCATTCCAGGATGATCTTGCAGATTTGGAGTTGATTTGGGGATGCCCAGGTGGATCTGTTAGCCTTATAAGAATCCTTCCACTGCCAGTTGTTTTATTCCCTGACTGAGGCACCCCTCGGATGGATGCTCTGGCACACAGCTGGCCCTAGATCTTCACAAGTACGCCTTCCCCCCAGTGAGCCTCCTTGCACAGACTCTGTGCAGGATCAGGGAGGACCAGGAGCAGGTTCTCCAAACCTGGTTTCCGGACCTCATGCTCCTGTCGACAGCCCCTTCCTGGAAGATTGGGCACAATTTGGCACCCACGTCCTGATCTATAGAACCTACGCGCTTGGTTTCTGGACAGGACTCGGTAGACCTCTCCGGCCGTGCACAGTTTAAGCCCGGTGAATTATTCCTGATTGTCACCCTGAGGTCTGACAAGCCACTAGCCAATGCAGCCGGGGAACATTTACAGCCCGCCGAACTGGAAGTGGTAGCCTTCTAATGAAAGACAGCCATGGCCTGAGCAAAGCCATGGACGAAGCTAGCCTTCTAATGAAAGAAAGCCATGACCTGAGCAAATCCATGGACATGCTCTTGCAATGAGGGCATAAACCATCAGCGAAAGCTGTTTCAGCATGATTGAGGCCCAGACAAGTGAGACAGCAATTCAGATGTGAGGAAACTCCCTCATCCAGAAGCACACGGTTGACATCCCGGAGGACATGCTTCACGACTGTGTAGCTGTAAGAAATTTGCTCTTTTATGCCGGGACTGCCGAGGGGAGGACTGCGCACACAATTGTGGAGACAGTGCAGTCTCTCCGCTGGAATGCAGGAACGCTCTGACCGAGAATCTCAAACAGCAGGTAAATGTTTTTCTTCTTTTTTTATCTCAAACTTTGCGGCTCCAAGGCAGAAAGCTAATGTTGTTTGCCATCTAAAATACCCGTATGTACGGGGGAGTGGCTAGGCATGCAAAAACCACTGGCCAATTCTCATTGGCTTTTCCCCTAAAGCGTCGATTGGTTTCCCAGGCTGGATCCCATGACGTCAGTCGATGACATAACGTCAAAGTGACTGACTGAAAAGGAACTTCCTACCAGCACTTACACTATATAACAAAAAATATACTATATAATAAAAATAACAATGCACAGTTTAACAATACTAAATATACAGTAATTAGAACTTTGCAAAATAAAACAATAGAAATCACAAATACTATATGTAATCTTATTTAAAAAAATAAATAAAACAAAACTAAAATCACAGGCACTTAAATTAGTTGGAATAAAGGATAAAAAGAATTCTAAAACAAGTATCAAAATAAAACTATTAATCTTTTTTATTTATTTGAACAATATTATGGCAGCAATCAAATATTCAGTTAAATATTAAACACAAAATCAATCATCTTTTCCTGCTGTGTATACAGCCTGGGTCTCTACATCATTTAAAACATACATTTCTATTTTAGCAAGTTTATGACTTCGGTCAAATCCTTGGCTCTTTGTTGCATCTGGAAAAAAGTGACAAAAGTAAGATTTTAATAAAAAAAAAAAAACAGTATGTACTAAAATCCCAGCAGGCTTAAATTTTACATGGGTTTTACCGTTTTTCTGTAGATACAGCATGATGTTGAGAAGTATTGACACCACAGTGACTGGCACCAGTGTGAGCAGAGCATTCACAAATAACTGTTCACCTAC
>JAUMHP010000285.1:977914-994301 GCA_032361065.1 Enteromius trimaculatus
TAAACTCCGAGTTGTTTGAACCTCCTTTCTGAAATAGGCCCCTGGTGTCTTACCTCAGACCCGCCCTGAGTGAGCCGTCATCTGACTGAGACGCAAAGACAAGCAAGACTCCTAAGAGATTGAGATGTTTTGTTGTTGAATGTATTAATTAACATAGCAGTAGTGATTTACTCCCGAAGGAAGAAGATTAACCTTAGGTTTGGTTCTGAAGGGAAACGCCCCCTTGGTCAACCGGATAAGAAAACGTACCAGTTAGGTATTTTTACAACGTTTTTAAAACGTTTTATTTTGGTTGTATATTTTTTTTATTTTTAAAAACATTATTAAAACGTTTTTAAAACGTTGTACTACAACATTACCTAATTGCAACCAAAATACAACGTTGCGAAAAGTTGTGAAAACGTTTTGTGTTTGCTGGGGAGAGGTTTCCATGCTAAAAGCTGTAGACAAAGCAGCTCTGAGCTTACAAACACTGCCTTACATGCAAGATAAAATAAACAATTTTCTAAACACAGTCTTCCTTCAGAAATACAGTGATATAAAAACATGCATGCCTCGGTTTGATTTTTAAACCTGCATTACGTGCTCATGTTTAGTCAAAGAATCCTTTGGAAAATCAGTTGCCACAAATCGTTTTGATATAGTGGCAGGTCACCACAAATAAATAAATGTATGGGTAACACGTTAACCACAGCACAATAACCTGAAACCAACTTAATTACTCGCTATTAGCTGCGTTTGTAGGCAGCAGCACTAACCAGACGATAAACAAACACTATAGACGTCCAGGCTTTAACAACAGAAAGCCAGTCAACAAAAGACTCAAGTCAAGGAGTCAAGGAATGCCAAAAGATTTTTTAAAGTAAAATGTTCAAGCCATAACTCTTTATTATATGAACAAAGGAAATGAAAATGGATATACAGCATGTAATTATTGCGATACAACATTCTAGAAGTTATTTAGTGTGACTGGGTTTTAAGTTATCACAATACAATAAAGCCCATTAATTGATGCTTAAACAGAACTTTTTTTATCAGAAATAATGGGCAGAATTACTTAAAATTATGTCAGTATACAGCATTTTGCAGTGGTCTTAATTTGTCAGTCCAGAATATCATATGTCCTTAAAGCTGGTATTTCTTTTCATTCTTCGAGCATTTGGAGATGACGGGTGAAGACCAAAAACTTTTTCTTCATACTACAATAAAAAAGGATTACAGACAAAATAATTTCTATTTACATATGATGATTATAGTGATCATAAGTGGTTTTAAATCCGGAGAGTTTATTTTGACAAACCTCAGTTATCGACACTTCATCATCAATAATCTGGATTTGCTTATATTTGCTTTCATTCCCGTACATTCCCGTTTGTGAGGAACTGGACTTTTTCTTCGGGAGGCTGTACTCACAGGTCGGTGAAAGACAGTCAGCTTCAGAGCTCCTCACACATCCATCACTTGTGTTTCCATGAACATAAATGAATCCTGGAGGAGATTCTCCTGATCCATGTCTGAACCAGTAGAGACGATGTTCACCTCCACCACTCACTAACTCGTTTAGAATTGAACATTGTAGAGGCACATTTACCTCTGATTTAACAATCTCAGTCTTGGACCGTTGTAGACCAGTCGTTTTGCTGAATTCTGCTGCTAAAATAGATTATATTTCACATAAATAGCTGTGTTTCCCCAACATCATTATAAACATTTTAACATGAAGGTGACATGCACTGACCTTTAATAACCAGATGAGTACCATTTCCAGATGTAATTATATTAGAGAAAGAGTAAGCGCAGAAGTACGTGCCTGAATCTGACTGTGTGGTTTTTAGAATTGTCAAATTAAAACTGTCAGTCCCTCTTACAGCATCAAAATGATTGTTATTAAATTCATCAGGATATTGGCTTTTTGATTAACTCAAAAGAGAGGAAGCAATAATACGCGGTTCTTCTCCAGTGACTTGTTTGTACCACAATGCCATACTTATTTGTTTTGATTTAATGAAGCAGGACAAAACCACAGGATCTCCTTCATGAACTGATACAACTGGGTGCAGCTGTATAATGTCCCCATATAGTCCCACGACTGTAAAATAATTAACATAACACATCAAACAACTAAAAAGAAATTATCTGAAACAATATCCCAACATTTTGAAATGGAATTACTGAAACATACACTTACACACTTGAGTTAAGAGTAACACCATCACACAGAGCTGCTTACCCATGTTCCCCTTCATGCTGAGAGGAGAAGATCAATGAAATGTATGTAAAGCTATTTGACTTACAGCTTGAAATATGGCACTGTCACATGATTCTATTCAGTTAGCCCTATCAGCCATTTCCTGGGCCTGACCCAGTTCTACCTACATCACACTTCAAACCACAGATCATGCAGTTTGATAAAATACAAATAAACATTTGATATTAAGTATTTTGCAACTACAATTGATTTCATTTCAATAAATAAACCTTCACAGAGAGCTTCCTTACCTCAGGCCTATGTTATCTGTTCTTATGTTTCTACAAGCTGTCTATCTTGTGTTAGATCATATCTGTCATGATCGTCTCAATTTTCCACCATATCCAACATACTCACCAGTTTTCCAAGGTTTACACCTTGGATTTGTAAGAAATACACTTAAAAATTCTTACAGTATACAGAAAGTTTATACTTGATCTCTATCTAGTACAAATTTGGCTAAAAAACAGATCCCTGAACACCTACAGTAGGTATGTAACTAAGGTCAGACCCTTGCTCTGAATATATAGCCTCTGCTGCCACCTGCTGTTTGTTTGGATGTTGGTTTATGTTCAGTTAGTTTAGATATGTTTAATTAGATAATTTACATTTCTGATTTTAAAAAGCTGATTAAGGACTGTTTTTTCTCAAAAATTGATTGATATGTACTAACACAGTCTTTTACAGTTTTTTGTTATAGGTCAAGGCCACTCAAAACTATAAATAGACACTTTCATCTGAAAAACATTCATGCATTGAGAAAATTAGAAATGGTCATTTGTGTATGGGAGGGGGGATTCTGAAATGGCATTGTTTTTATAAAAAAAAAAAAACTATATTAATATAATTGCAGTGACACAATATTAGCTATTTATTCCACCATGACATTATTTCAAAATCGTTTTTTTTCTTACTGTGTTGAGGAAAGTGGCCTTATGGTGTTTGTTGCAACATAAATTATGAGAATGTGGAACTATGTCTTTATTTTTCTGAGCAAGCATTTCTCTCTTTTTCATGCATACAACTTTGCACACATATATTTGTACAATATCAAGTATATACAAAAATACATGAATTCTGGACAATAGCAAGCCATTGAAATGTCTGAACAGATCGTATGACATTTCTTTTAACACTGAATGAGTAAATTGTCTGTACTTTTACTGTATAGTGTGCTTTTGCGGTTATTTTTCGCTACACTAATGCCAATACATAAATTAGACTTACTTTAGTAAGGATGAATGAATGAATGAGTCATTAATACCGCGCTTTATTGTGTATTGATGTACATCCAAAGCGCTTTACAATCATGTGAAGGGGCCTCTCCTCAACCACCACCATACTATATGTGTGAATACTTTGTTGTGAAAAAAAGTAAGCAAGCATGTGTTGACAGAGCAATAGAAATAAGTTACTGCAAATATGGCAATATAAAGTCATTTTTAGCTTTGTTGTTGGCATGCTAAACCAGAATACAGTGTGCCTTCAAGACGATGCTCCTTCTTCACTCTTGAGTGTTTGGTGGAGATTTGTACAGTAGCGTAAGTAATTTCCCTGTTCTAAAAAAGAAAAAAGAAAAAAATGAATAAACAGTTTATCATGTTACTCATTATGTATGGATTCTACTTTTTATTACCTTATTCATTGACGTATCATTATCATCCTCATCAGTAGTTTGTATCTGCTGAGATTTTCTCCCTGTTATAAACAGAGGTGTAAAAGTTTGAGATTTCATCTTTAAAAAGAGAGACCATTGCTCATACATGGTTTAAAAGGAAACTAATAACAGTATTAATACAGTATATTTGATTAAGAAAAAATGAAATTACATTCATGTAAATGCTTACCATGTTTCCTCAAACAACAAAGAAGAATATTGATGAAAAAACTTATTGCCAGTAGTGTTGCAAGGCCGAGTTGAACGTAAAATAGTATATTCTTTGTTAGATTGTTGTCTAAAATAAAAATGAATAAATGACACAGATAGTTTGTAAAATTATAAAATAAAGCTAAATAAAATGTCTTCTCCAAATATATGCCAAATATATATACTTTTTCATGTCACATTGTCAATTATGTATTAAAATATTAATAGGTGACCTGAATTTATATTACATTTGAATTTGTATTCAGCATCGTAGAAGAATATACATTAAGTGACCTATATTTATCATATTTACTTTTTTGTTTTTGAGTTATAATTTTTTTTGCAAGACATATTTGCAAGGCTGTATTGTCTGTCATACATCTAAACAAAAATGTATTTTGAGAAGCTCTTTTCAAATACAAATACAAAGACATAATAAAATGCTCACACTCACCAGGACTGTGTTTAGAAATGTTTCCAAATAAAGCCTCTCCACACGTGGCCAGTGCACAGTACATTCCCGTTTGTGAGGAACTGGACTTTTTCTTCGGGAGGCTGTACTCGCAGGTCGGTGAAAGACAGTCAGCTTCAGAGCTCCTCACACATCCATCACTTGTGTTTCCATGAACATAAATGAATCCTGGAGGAGATTCTCCTGATCCATGTCTGAACCAGTAGAGACGATGTTCACCTCCACCACTCACTAACTCGTTTAGAATTGAACATTGTAGAGGCACATTTACCTCTGATTTAACAATCTCAGTCTTGGACCGTTGTAGACCAGTCGTTTTGCTGAATTCTGCTGCTAAAATAGATTATATTTCACATAAATAGCTGTGTTTCCCCAACATCATTATAAACATTTTAACATGAAGGTGACATGCACTGACCTTTAATAACCAGATGAGTACCATTTCCAGATGTAATTATATTAGAGAAAGAGTAAGCGCAGAAGTACGTGCCTGAATCTGACTGTGTGGTTTTTAGAATTGTCAAATTAAAACTGTCAGTCCCTCTTACAGCATCAAAATGATTGTTATTAAATTCATCAGGATATTGGCTTTTTGATTAACTCAAAAGAGAGGAAGCAATAATACGCGGTTCTTCTCCAGTGACTTGTTTGTACCACAATGCCATACTTATTTGTTTTGATTTAATGAAGCAGGACAAAACCACAGGATCTCCTTCATGAACTGATACAACTGGGTGCAGCTGTATAATGTCTCCATATATTGCCTCAACTGCTAAAAGATGGCAAACAGTGCTTAAATTCTGATGATCATTACAAAAGCATTATCATTATTTATGTTAATATTATTTAAATGACACTTACAGATTTCATACAAGAGGAAGATCGTCACACAAACCTTTCTGTTCATTTTTATTGTCATTCAGATCATTCTGTGCCCAGGCTAAAAAAAAAAGTATCTCACACAGAGTTAACTGTTATATACACTTATAGCTTAAGATCACATGGTTCTGTTCGTCATCAAATCATCACCCATTTCCTGAACCTGACACAGATTTATGTGCAGCGCTTCCAACCCACACAAATGAATTATGTGGGCAAAAAAAGACTGATCCATGCAGAATATTCCTATTTGAAATATTTACCTTTTTTCCTCAAAAAAAAGTGCATTTTATTTTTATTTTGTTTTCAACCTAAAATTATTTTTAAAAAAATTTGTTTTTTTCATTTCATTTTCAAGTATCCACGTTTGACTATTAAATATGGACAAATAATGTTAAATTGGTCAATATTTAATTGTCATCCTCATACAAATGTTTATTATTTTTTACATTAATGTAAATTCAAATGCACTGCAACCTTTGACACAGTAAATCTCTGTCCGTGGTCCTGAAAATACACAACTCTTGGATGTTTTACTGATTTGTGAGCACAAAAATGTATAGAATATTTTGATTAACCATATTTGGTGTTCTAATTAATAAATTAAATGTGGTATTATTATAATGCACATTACATTACATTACACATGATCCTCTTTGCTTAGCTTCCTTGAATGGGCCCATTTGATTTTGCCTTCCCCTTCATTCTGCAGTTGTCCTAATCACTAATAAACATAACCTGTATATCTTTAAATACAGTATATTACATTCTTCTGTTGTATTATATTTGAAAATATTTAATGGACTTTTTATGTTGAAGTACTTTGTTAAATTCTTGTAGCGTAATAATTATGTTAAAATGTCTTATAACAGTTATTTTTGAGTAAACGTTAAACAATTTAACTTAAAATAGCATTACCTAGTAGGTTACTCTGAAACACTGGCCCAAATGAACACTTTACTGTGTTTTATAAGCATTATGACGTAGCTCAACACAGCAATGTTAAGTTTAAAATGGGACTACGTGTTTGTCTGAACACGAAACTGTCTGAGGGGTATTTATGCCATTTTTGAGGTTCTACCAACCTGATCTCAAGGCAAATTGTACATATTTAACAAGGTGGCTAATCGTACGACTATGTACGAATTGGTCGTGAGGCTTTGTTGGTTCTACATAAGTGTGTATGAGCAGGCTAAATTGTATTTGTAAGTTTTGTTTAACTAGAGCAGTGTCCTATGAGAACAAGAGTAACACTTTAAATCAAAGGCCTTTGTAGTTCAGTCTTAGGCTTTCACAAGTAGTGGTGATGCAGCTATAAATGCACGCAAGTGTTTTTGACACCTTTTTTTTTAGCAACATCAGTCGCTGTGTGGAAACTTTTGACCACTAAGATCGAGATCTACTGAAGGCTAAAGGCTGCTTGATGTTTCCGCTCTGTTTTCACTTTCATTCACTGACCGCAAATGCAACGCTGAGAACAACAGTCTTGCACAGTGACCTCATATATAAGGTTACTTAATTAGCTATGAAGGAAATTGGATTTATTTATTTATTTATTTTTTAAGGGCTTAATTGATTTGATATTATGCACATCAGTCTTTGAGTAAAATAAGTATTTCTTGTGAATAATTTTGGCAAAGTCATTTAAAAGCTCAAGTCTATAAGTTCAGATCACTAAGGTCTATGACCAATAGTGCTAATTCAATTTAATTAAATACAATCTGCGTACTACCTTGTGCTAATTGAAAGAAAACAAGCTGATGAAAAGACAATACGGTTCAATATTTTGTAATAATATCAAAAAATCTAAAATGCACATGCAATTTGTTGTAGGTCCTGTAATTTTTACTAACAATAACAAGCAAATAACTTAGTCCAAGTAACTGGTATTTAAAAAATAAATAAGTAAAAATTCTCTGGTTCAAATTGACCACAACATGCAGGGGAAACAACTTAAATGCATAATTCATGGTTTAAATTATAGTAAGGAAATATATGTAAGCGGGGGAGGCACACATGAAGAAATGTCTTTAGGTATATGTAACAAGTAAAACTCTCAGTAAGATCTCAGAGACTTCTTGTAATTCTTTTTTTTTTTTTTTTCTTCTTCTTTTTTTTCTACGTAGGGTGGGCTATTTGCGTTTTTGGTAATGGAAAGGGATGTGAAGAAAAAGGTTGGTGTAAATATTTTTGTGGTTTTGATGCAGCAAGGGCTGTGAAAGAAAAATAAATGGGCCTCGTGTTGTGGGTGGAAACTACTTAAACCATGATGCATGTTCATGCTCACACCGAGCATAAAGGTGTTGCATTTTTGCTTCTTTATTGAGGTGTTTTATTTTTAAACGTATGTATGTATTTTAACATTTTATTTTTATTTGATTTCATTTGTAACATACTATAATTGTACATATGTGTGTGTTTATTTCACAAGGGACACTTCAAAATATCATTGCTGCAGCAGTTTCTTTATTCACTTCTAGCACAGAAATAAGAAAAATAACAACCAACAAACAATCTAAAATTCAATACACAGTAATATATTGTATTACTATAAAATATATAAAAATCACAAATAACCTATTAACCTATTAAATAATTGTACCCTACATAAAATAAAGAATGATCACAATATATTCAGTTTAAAGTCAAAATTATTCTAGATTAATCAACTGATGTATTTTGATCAAGGTTGTAAGCATGCAGCAAAAGATACAAAGCTGATCCGCTGATGTTCACCTCGGCAGTTTCTGCTCTACACTGAGCAGTTTCTTCCTGTCACTCACTTAGCAGGATATGATGTCATTCACTCACTCAGCCCCTTTTTTTCGTTTGACTCACATGTTTAACCTTACCAGATTTTATTAGACTTCACTTCTGTGCTTTAATGGAATGAAGGGATTTTTCTGGAAGTCATGCTTTTTTTTTCTCTGATTTATCCACAAGAAGATCTAGTGCTACAGAGTGAGGAGGAAACAGAGTGGGCTGAGTAGTTGTTAAATAGGCCAAAGTTACTGCAGATGGCCTTTTGCACGATGGGGATGGGAGAAGACTGTCTAAAGCTCTTTTGTGTAGTTGTAAACAATCTTACCACAGAACAGGTGTGTAAACTTTGCTGTCTTACTGTGGCCTGACCTTGTGGTCTGTGGTGTCGATCTTATCAAACGTTAATCAGATCATGTCACCATTCACATTCAAGATAAATAAAATCTAGCACAAATATGTGTTTTCACTGAATATGTTGTAACGGTATCTGGAAATAAAATACACAGAGCAAGGGGGTCTGTTTCTGTTTATAATAGGACAAACATACTTTACTGGATTTACATACAGTACAATATCACACTAAAGCACAGACAGACTGTGATGATCTGCTGGAAGTGCCAGCTGGACTTTTGTATTGCACTTCCAGCCTCCTTTGTTGTATGTTGTGTTTTTCCACTCCTTGTATGTTATGTCACATGTGCTCCTTGTCTCCACCCACCCAATGTGTCACCTTGGCAACTGATATGTTCTCCTCCTCTTTATTGTAATTAACCCCTGTATTCATACCCCCGATTTCCCAGTGTTCCCTGCTCATCATTGTTTGTGTCTCGTGCCACCCTTGTAAGCGGTTTCCCCTGTTATTGTATTGTTTCTTACCTGGATTCCTGTTACCGACCTAGCCTTTGACCACGATTCTCGCCTTTTCTCCTGGATACTGTTAGTTCATCGCTCGACCTATTGCTTGTTACTGGACTCTCTCTTACGGATTTGCCTACTACATTCCTGTCTGCTGTTGTTGAACTCAGCCTGTTGTACTCTCCTGTGTTCGCTATTAAACACTTTGCAGTTGGAACCGACTGCCTCTCTTGCTCATTCGTGACACAGACGTCTGTGGATATTTACAGAATAAATAGACTGATTGTAAACTTCTAAGTTTCAGATTTATTCAGAACATAACACAATAACAATTATGATTTGCCACATGGTTTTCAAAGTGGTTTGCTCTGGTTAGCAAACAATATTAGCCACTACTGTCACAAACTGTCCGTGTAGCGATCCGGATAGCAAGGAGCTGAGGACGAGGAAACTAAGATTTGCAAACATTTATTGAACAAAACGAAATACAAAGAAACAAAAGGCTGGCGAGGCAGCAAAAAAACAAGGAGATCCACAGACACATGTAACTTTAACACTGACTAACTAGAACTGAAAAAACACAGGGCTTAAATACATGAGAACTGATGAGAGAAAGTGAGGGCAGCTGGTAAACACAGGTGTACAAAATGAACTAATCAAACATAATGACAGGGAGAAACCAACACTAAGGACAGGACTAAACCAAAATAGACCAAGACGGGGGAGACAAGGCAGACAGACACAAAACATGACAACTACATACAGCATTACAATACAGAGTTTTTTAATTTCAATCCAGAGTATTCTGTATGTCTTTCCCTCTCCTCTCGCGGCTGTCTTGTGCTTTGGTTTGTGAATTTTAAGGCAGCATAATTCAAATCAGAGGTCTTGTGGTACTAAAAAAAAAAAAAAAAAAATTATATATATATATATATACACTTAATAAATATTTCCACTAAATGGTCTACACCAGCTTTGTCTAAATACTTAAATTTTAGTAAATAATTGTATCCATATAATACAAACCTGTACACTTGACACTTTATCATCTGTACCATGAACATGTTGAGATGTGTTGCCTGTTATAAAATAGAATATAGAAGTACTATTTTTAGTAATTCAAAATGACATTAATAGTTTTCTATGCGTGATCTGAATAAAAAAATACTGCATATTTTCATCTTAATGTATATCTTCATGTATTTTATGTTGCTACCTTTTGTCTTTTTCAGGCAAAGTAGAATATTACTGATGAAGCTTATAGTCAGCAGTGCTGCAAGGCCAATTAGAATGTAGATCTTCATGTGTTGGCCTTTATGTTCATCTGAAAAAGTAACACATAACTTGAATGATCTACATTCACCACATGCAGCATGCAATTGAAGAAGCATGCTATTTGCATTAAAAACAACGTGTTTCATTTCAATAATGCTTTATGCACACAGTATTCTGTGCTGTATACATTGTAACACGTCAAAAATAGACATGAGTCATTGCACATAAAATGCTGCTTAGGAAACCGTGTAATAAGTTGTATTTAACACACTTACCGTCAAAAGCCAGATTAATTCCGAGTCCAAATAAAATTTCCCGACATGTGACCACAGCACAGTAGTACGTCCCAGCATCAGAAGGCTTGATGTCTCTCATAGAGAGACTGTAGGCACAGCTCTTGGTAGAAGAGTTGTTTTTACAGCTATGTTGAGCATAAATGATTCCTGAATGAGATTTTCCTGAACCACGTCTGAACCAGTAGACTTTCTGCTCACCTCCTCCACAACTCTCTTGTTGCTCGTTTTGGATTGTACATTGTAGAGTCACATTTCCATCTGACGATGTTATTCCATGATAAGGCTGCTGCTGAATATGAATCTTATTGGGTTTAGAACCTGTTAAAGGAATATCATTTATGAAATAATACATTATTTCAGAAAAGGTTCATCTAAATGTTGACCACTCACCTCGAAACACCAGATTAGTTCCTGCTCCAAAGTGAACAATGTTGGAAAAAGAAACAGCACAATAATATGTGGCTGAATCGGACTGTATAGTTCCTTCAATAGTCAGATTAAAGGTGCCAAGTGCTGCAACTACTTTGAAGCGTTTTGAGTTTTGAAAATCACCATAAAGTACACTGTTTTGAGTCCAGTGATATGAAGAGGCTACCAGAACGGGTCTCTCTCCCAGAATCTGTTTGAACCACATCACTCTATTCAGCTGGTCTTTTGGGTGAAAGCAGTAAAATGTCACATTATCACCCACAAGAGCTGCTACATTCTCCATCTGCAGAATACCTCCAGAATACTGCATTGCTGTAAAATAATGCAGACATGTAGGCGACACAGTGAAAAGTAAAGAAAGCTCAATTGAAACTATTACTACTGTAATGTTGTACTTACATGGTTTATAAAAGAGAGCACATAGAATGAGGAGAATGACATTCATTTTCATATGACCTTCAGTGCTCAACCTTAGATTGTCTGAAACCTTTGCTCTGCTTTGAGTGGAAGATCACATCATCGCACTGGCTCTCTGAGCTAACAAGTCATTGCCCATTTCCTTGTTCAACTTATGCTTCTAACGGATATTACATTTTCATATTACCTTTAATGTTTTGTATTATAAGTATATTCATATCCATGTATAGCCTCAAAGGATTTAAACTGAGTATAAACGAAGTTACATACATTCAAATTAACTAGCATTGTTGATATTCAATACACTGATGAAGACAAAGGAAATTTTCACTTTATAGCACAAGTCAGAGTAGGGCTAGTAAGCTGATATGTGAACTCTAAACAAAAAACACACTTACAACTCAGTTTATTCTTAAAATTGTGTATTGCAAATATTTAACACTTTTACTACATGTACAATGATATTTATACATATTGGTGGCGCACAAACAGCATGAATCTTCACTTGGAATTTCTTGGGGAACTGCTTAGCTTCTAGTTCAAGATTTATACTATAAGGCTATGATTTCAAACCTTTTTTTGAAATTACGTTTATATCATAAAATGATCATCACGAGTTATGAAACAAGTTCTGTGCTTAAATATGCATATAAATGCAAATGACATCTTGCTGCTGGGAGACACTATGTACCGTAAGTTATTATATAAAAGCTTTATTTTTACAAGAGCATAATATATTGGAAATCAAGATAAAAATATCTGTGTTTCTCTATTTGTGATCCCTCGCTGCCATCACCTGGTAGATTATAATAATGGTTTGCTACACTGTTGTCATGTGACCTAATCATATTGCATGTTTCAAAAAAAATGATGTCCACTTGTCATCTTGGAAATTTAAAAAAAATCGAATCAATATTAATCGAAACCATTTTAAGTGCAAGATTTATCAGTGCACATTATTTTTAAGAAAAAAACAAGTCCGGCCCTGCTTTTTTTCCTAGCGTTGAATATCCTGTTTTATTTAAAACACGGTCTGCTGGATTAATTTTTTGCACATGGTGAAAATCCAGGATTAAAATAAGTTTAAATATTGTATTTAATATTTTTTCTACTGTATTCCTAACACTAGAAATGGAAGATCAAATAGAGTGCATTCTGTTTTAAGATTCATTATTCTATACGGCTTGCTCATAGAGGAAGTAACTACAGTATATTATGTAAGAGATGAATGACCAAATTAGAAGGCTGACCCAAATCTATAGCCAAAGTTAAAAGGTGTACACAACAGATGAATGCAGTAATTTTAGACCTAGTTAGGCCCTTACAGGATGTGGTAATGCTTTTATAGAATTTTGCACGTGGTCTCTCAGAACTGTTTATGTTAACACATTGCATAATAAGCTAAAATGTGCGTAAGTAGATTTTATCTTAATCTTAATATGAAATATTGTGGAATGTTGTGACAGTCAGCAGCAATAAGTTTCAAATATTGTTTTGCAACATCGGTGCAGAGTATGTTGTCTCCTGCAAGGTCTTTTTTCTCTGACCTCTTTTTGTGGAAAGGTTCAGGGCAGCATAGTTTATGTCATCGGTGTTGTGGTACTAGAAGAAAGAAATTAGGACAATCTTAATTTATTTAGCATTCTATTAAGTTACAAGAGTTAACTGTTATTTACACATCTGAAAGGCCAAACCTGAACTCTTGTTGTAATGTCATTAGAAGTCTGGATTTGCTGAGTCGTTTTATCTGTTAGAAGTCAAATAAAGCATTATGAGATGATGATGATGTTAATAATAATAATGCTTAAACTGAATGATAACAAAAAATTTGAAGAAACTGGGTCTTACCTTTTGTTCTCAAAGGTATACAAAGTAAAATATTGACTGTAAAACTGACTGTACACAGCACTGCAAGGCCAATTAAAATATAATACTGTGTTCTCTGGCTATTAAATTCTTCTGAAATACAAGAAAAATGCTATTTGTAATTGTTCGAACAAATACAGTACTACATATACTACTGTACATAACATATTGCATGATACATTTAAAAGGAAATTATAAGCCTGCATAGATATGATTATGAAGAGCATTATACAGCTAATTATTTGATTGCATTGGCTCATTTTAAATGTAAAATGTAAATAGTTTCTCAACTTTTAAAGACTTTGCATACTCTATGTAGGTATGTGTGTGTGTGCGTGTGTACAGTTGTGCTCATAAGTTTACATAACCCTTGGAGAATGTACAAAATGGTAATAATTCTTAATAGTATACACGTACTGAAAACATGTACTGATGCTCAAATAGCATGAGATACTGGAAACCCAAAGAACGTGCAGGAGCTAAAGGATTTTTCCTGAAGAACAGTAGGCAGTTGAACTGCTCATTACCAACAAGGGACTCATGAACAACTGACACAAGATATATTATAATAGTATAATATAATATAATAAACATGATATAAATGGTCGTGGATCATCCAGGAAATCACAGACATAGTATTAAGGTTTAAGGGTATGTAAACGTTTGAATTTGGTCTCTATATATATATATCAATATATACACACAAGCACACACATTTGATGTAGCATTTATATATTATAATAAACAACAACAACAACAAAACGAATGTATCTTATCTTTAAAACTTGGTATTATGGATATTTCACATGTAGTAAACTGCCTAAATATATTTGCCTACATATATTTCTCAAACAAAATACACTTACCTTCAATGTGCAATGTTGTGCCATTTCCAAATAAAACTTCATCACAAGTTACCACAGCACAGTAGTACAGTCCAGCATCAGAGAGACCAACATTCACCTTGGGGAGGTTGTACAGACAGCTCTGCATATGAAAGGAGGCTACAGAGTTCCTCCCACACTCATTGTTTATGTTTCCATGAGTATAAACCATTCCTGCATGGACTGTGTCTGAACTGCGTCTGTACCAGTAGACTAGTTGTATTCCTTTCTCACACATCTTCCCCTCTACTGTGCACTGCAGAGTCACATTGCTTCCTGGCTTTATAACACCAAGCACAGGCTGTTGAATTACAGCAGGTTTGATGTCTGCATCTATAAAGAAAAGTAAATTAACACTCACAATAAAAGGAATCATCCATCATAAATAGGTTTCAATTCAATTTCATAACTCTCACCTTTAACCAGCAAAACAGTTCCAGTGCTGAAGGAAATAATATTAGCAAAGGCAGCACCACAGAAATAAGTTCCTGAATCATTTTTTGAGGTCCTCAGGATGGTTAGGTTAAAGCTATCCTCTTTTCGCACTGCATGAAAATGATTTTCTTCCAAATCAGGAGAAATTTCATTCGGTTGAGAGTGGTGGTATGATGACACTAGTAGGATAGGTTTTTCTCCAAGAACCTGTTTATACCACACTGCTCGGTGTAACTGGTCATTTAAAATAAGACAAGGTAATAATACATTGCCTCCCTCTTTTACAGTTAAAATCTGATTCACTTGAGCTACACTGCAATTACATTCACCTGTTGAAAAAATTATTAACATTGTGTTCAAAAATGACATGTAGATGATTTGCTTAAGAATGACTCACTGATTTAATATATTGTACTTACAGACTTCATTAAGAAAAAGAAAGAGTATTATGTAGATGTTATTCATTATATCTTCTTCCTGGGTCTTCTGTGCTTCTGGCTGCATGAGTCTGAGTATATGCATCAGTTTGCTGTGGTACAGTTTGACTTTATCATGTGACTGTTCTCTGCATGCACAAATTACTGTCCGTTTCCTGAAGTAAGCTATAGTATAGTAAGTGTAGTATGTAAACAGCTGCAGCTAGTCAACATCTAATCTTGCCAGCTGACCAGATGAATGAAATTTACAGAGATGTGTAAGGTGGTCGTGACGCCATGCAAAATCTCAAAAAATATGTTACAATATTTTATGATATTGAACTATAATATAAAATGATTGTAACATAGTATGGTTGATACGAAAACAAGAGAAAGAAGAAAGAAAACAAACACTTGATTAGGAGTTGTATAAAGATATAGGTTAACAACTGGGAAGCATTGCATGCTGTTGAATATAAATATGTTTGTGTAAACCTGTGTTTGCGTGCATTAGTGTCATCTGACTGCCATCACCTGGAGATGACTAGTAGTACAATTAAGTAAATTTGCATAATTCTGCATACAGACTACATACAAGTATATACATGCTGCATCTATATCCATTTCCAATCTTGGTTTACTTATGAGTTGTTTTTAATGACACAGTTCTTAACATTTAACGCAGATTTCTGTAGCAATGACAATAAGTTTGGACTGAAAGATTTTTTTTCCCTCATTTGCTAAATATTGCCCCTCTCCATGGTGCTGAATTTTAAAGGTAAGTTATAGTAAACCAACAATGTGCACAGATAAGATGTAATGATGACCACACACTTCTATTGCTCTTTAAGACAACAGTATAAAAGATGTGGACCCACTTTATACCAGGTGGCCTTTACTGCTGTGTACTTACATTTCAATCAATCATTTCGTGCGATGCACTTATTGTGTACAAACATGTTTTTACATTGTGCTCATATATATATATATATATATATATATATATATATATACCTAAATGTAATTATATCTGTAATTACAAAATGACACCATTGACCCATCCCTTACACTTTAACCCACCCTTAAACCTACCCATACCACCAATTGCCACCAAGATAAGCTTTGTCTTGCAGCTGAGACTACATGATGTGACACTCTTTTAAACATTTTACAGACAAAAAAAATATATTTTGCTTTAAAAGAAAAAGTCAAGCATTAAAAATGAGAAAATCCTTGTGTTATGCTTCTTGTTTAACAAGAAGATGCAGCTTTCATATTTCGTGTT
>JAUMHP010000285.1:994401-1014707 GCA_032361065.1 Enteromius trimaculatus
AGACTCGAAGGCGATTGGTCTCTCATGCGAGATCCCATATGTAACGTCGAAGTGAACTCGACTGAAGGGGAACTCCAGAAATTATTATAAGAGAAGCGGATAACCTTTTCTGCAGTCTTGCTACAAGTGTGTGTATCTTCTCACAGGCAGTGGCTGCATCAGCCTTCGGAGGTATGTAAACACACACAGCAATCACATGACTGAACTCCCGAGGAAGATAATATGGAAGTAAGCTTACAGCTAGCAGCTCCAGATTCGGACAGCATAAAGTCTCTTTAACAGAGACGTGCCCCAGATTACACATCTATTATTAATGTAGACAATAAGTCCCCCACCTCTGTTCTTCCCACTGGCCTTGTACCCCTGTCAGCTCTCACAGACACGAAACCGCGCAGGTCAATGTTAGTCTCTAGTGTAAGCTCCGTTAACTATGTCTCCGCAAACATAAGCCTCGCAAAGTTTTTCGCAAAGATTTTAGCAAATGGCTGCAATATAACAACGAGTGAAAGATTTAAGGGGGTCTGAATGCTTTCCATACCCACTGTATGTGTGTATGCATGTATGAAACTAGATCTCCTAAAGACCATAAAAATTTCCTTGGCAAATAAAGCTAATTCTGATTCTAATATTGCCCTCATTTCTTAATGTTAAAGCATTAAGGGATAAAATAACAGTACAACCCTATATAATTCACTGACATTAATGCTGTTGTTAAAGTGCAACTAACAATCTAACCACAATTTAACTATTTTTTGCTTCACTAACAATAGTTTAACCATGGTATTTGTACAACTGTAAATTAAAGGTTACTACACTTTTACTATAATAAAATTATTGTTACTTTTCAAAAGGGCTGTTGAGGTCCCCTTGAAAAATTGGCCCATTTCATGTAAAATGCATATAAATATCATGAAGTCATGTTGGCGTGTTTGCAATTAATTTCTGTTTTTGGTTGTGTTACAATTTGCAGCAAGTGTTGTCAAGCTGATGATGTTTTCTTCATTTGCTGGTGCCTTTTCTATTTGCATTTGTTTTCTTAAGTTAAATTTCTTAACTTGCTGAAGAGCTCTTTATTTGTACTATGCAAATATGGGATAATCTTTGCCAAGGCCTAAAACAAAGATGATGGTGGCACATAAAATCTGAAGATCTGTGAAATAGCAGCATACAGTGGCCTTTTCGGGGGGGGTGGTTGTTGTTGTTGTTTTACGGCACTCATTAATGGGCTTTTATTAAACAACAACCAAACTAAAACAGAACAAGACAGGATTGTCAAGATCCGAACAACACAGATCTACAGTAATGCCATAACAGTTACAAAAAGTAATAATAAGTAATTATTTTCATTAGTAATCAAAATCACTGTTCATACCTTTCATACAGCATGTCTTTGCAACAGTTCTTCAATGACTCAGAACACTGTTTTAACTCTGCCTGGAAGAAAACCAGTTTTAGTTAAAAACCATGAAATTTGTGCTTTAGAAGAGAGTAAATTAAAAGTCAAGAATCTTAATGTGATTCTGGTGTGATTCTTTTACTCATTTATGAATCACTCAATGGCCAAAGTACAAAAATACATTGAAGATATGCTTACTGAGTATAAACAATCGGAGCACTCAAATCGTTAAGATTGAGTGAGTTAAAAATACCAAGGGCTCACACAAAAACAAGGGAAGTCCACTTTTAGCTATTATGCCATCCATAGTTGGAACCAGCTTCTAGAATAGATGCACTAAAACATTAGCCACAAAACTCATCTGTGAAGCTGTGAATTTATTGAATGAGCACTGTGCTGGTTGTTGGGAGTTGTTCTCTGTGTATCAAAACTGCCATTGATTTGACAAGGAAATCTATGAGCGTCTCATGCACACGTCTGCATTTGAATACGGTAGAATTTACCTGCGGCTCCTTGAGGTGCTGCTTGATTTGCATTAAACATGCAAATAAAAAAAAAAATTATGTAAAGTAATGTTAAGCAGGGCTGGACTGGACTGGGACCAAAAAACGGCCCTGACATTTTTTTTCCCATAGCTGCCCATGATGATTATTTAAACAATATGCTGAGGCATATGACACATCAAAAGATATATGTGCTCACTGCTTTTCAAACATTAAACCACAGTAACCTGCATGGAAGCGAATAACCTTGGTAAAAAAATTATTATTTTAATTAATTCTTAATTATTATTTATTTATTACTATCATTACAATACTCAGTGTGATGAATCACTTGAATCGTGTGGATCCATTTGCATACCTTTTATTAAGGAGAGTAGTCAGACGGGCAATGGTCGATACACAGGCAGACAGAGGTAATACAGGGCAGGCAGAATCGTAAACAATAAACAGGCAGAGAGTTCGGGACAGGCAGCAGGAATCAGTGGTCGATAAACAATCCAAAGTCGGGGCAGGCAGCGAAAATCAAAAGTCCAATAAACAATCCAAATGGTAACCAGCAAAACAGACAGGGAAAAAATGCTCAGAATTAACACCGTAGGCAATTAATACTTCGCATAGAAACAGCGTCCGATCTCAGTTTATATAGAGTAGATAATGCCGATCAGCTGGAGGTGAAATCAGCCCAGGTGCGTGGGTAAAGGAAGTCCAGGGTGAAACTAAAACTCGGGTGAAGGTTCCCGCTGCTGTGATTCAGAGAGTGCCACAGAGGTGCAGCTTGTGACACTCAAACTTGGAAGAGAAGGCCACAGTGACAAAATTCCCACCTAGCAAGATTTATCTTCAAACAAAACACTGCTTGAGATGTCTTTAGACAAGCGTTTAATAAAATGAACTGTTCACAAAAACAAATAAGATTGTCATGAGCTGCACTGGAGTTGCCCGTGGATGCATCCAGAGGGCACTCCAGCCCAGACTATGTTCATTGTTTGTATGTCTCTCTGTTCTATGTTCAGGACTTGTGTTTTGAAGTGTATCCCATTGTACCAACCCTGTAATGTCTCCACCCCGCTTGTGTGTTGCCATGCCTACAGATTAGTTCATCCCGCTCATAACGTCTTCGTTATGAAGTGTATTTAAAGGTAGTTTGATGCTTGTTATGTCGCTGATCATTGTGTGGCTTTACCCCTTTGTAAGCCTTCCGTGTTTCCTTGTTTCCCTGTGTTCTTCTTTTTGTGTTCCTCATTATCGACTCAGCCTGCCCCCGGGCTCTCACACTTACCTCACCCCATTGAATTACGTTTGCCGACCGTCTGACCACTGCTACGCCCCTTGGATTATTCTATTGTCTGTGCCTTTGATGTTCCTGTCTGCCGTTGATCAATCCTGCCTGATTCTACCCTCTGTGTGAGTTTTGTTTAACAAAGAATTTTGCATATGGATCCACACGCCTCCCCATTGTTACAGAATGATCAGCCACAAAGGATCCAGCAGCTTCGACCAGAGATGGTCACCAGGTATGTCCCGAGATGGACACCAAGCTTCAGCTAGCTTCAGCTAGCTTCAGAGCACGAGATGGCCACCCTGCCTCAGCCAGAGTCAGCGTTCAATATGACTGCCACACCTCATTCACTGCACAAGATGGCTGCCACACCAGAGCCCAGTGTTGTGCAAGTTACTTCCAAACAGTATGATGGTCCCTTTTGAACAATCTGTTGACAATAAGTAGCTTTGCACCTACATGTCAACTAACTCTCATTAGAATATGCACTCCCTAATTAACATCTGCCGGGAGAATGACGAACTCCGATCCCTAATGGATAGAACCCTAGCATGGGCAAGAGTTTGGTGTTCGGCTCGTTCACCGTCTGACCCCCAAAAAAGCTTGAAAGGACAGCAGCCAAATTTGAGCGCCCATGCAATGAGAGAGGATGCTGGACGAAGGAGAATAGGTAAAATAGATTGAAGGTAATGTAAGATGACGAAATTAAACTTTTGTTTATTAACGCAGAGACGGTCTCTGTGGTCAAGACGACGATGATCACTGGAAACCAGGTATCCCCAACTAAGCAAGCCAGAGGCTACAGTGGCAAGGAACAAAAAAAACATCCATGGCAAAATGGGGAAAAAAAACCTTGGGAGAACCAGGCTTAGTTGGGTCTATTTCTCCTCTGGCTGTACGCCCAGCACTTAACCTCCAGTTTAACTTAAACACGTGTAAAAATGTAAGGACTTATAGTGTGAGTGGAACAGGGTAAACTGGGGAGCTGGATCGTCCGCCGACCTGCTGGTAGAGACAGAGACATGGATTAGCGGGTTTGAAAAGCAAGCGAGCAAAACAATATAAACATATGGGTACGGTGGGCGGGACTCGGGAAGGATGGCTGTCTCTGGGGGAGAGCCAGGACCTCTGCAGAGGCATGGGAGGGGGAGGGGGGGTAGCTATGGGATGGGGACCTCTGCGGGGGTGGGAGGGACAAGGATAAGGAAGCTTTAAGGGAAGAAGGGGAGAAATAAAAGACCTCGGCTGAGGTGAGTGGCTGGGGATCCTCTGCGGAGGCGGGAAGGAGGTGGGGAGCTTGGCATTAATGGAGTGGGAGGGGAAGAGGTAGGCCTCGCCTGAGGTTAGTGGTGTGAAGGGGGAAGCTTGAGGTCAAGAACCTCTGTGGAGAACTATGCGGGGATAGGGAGGGGATGCCTCTGCGGATGCGAGCGAAACCTTAATGCAGGTGTTAAATCTCCATAAAGGTGGGATAGAAGAGAGAAAGACCTCTGCGGAGGCGGGCAAACGTCAATGGAGGTGGTAAATCTCCATAAAGGTGGGATAGAAGAGAGAAAGACCTCTGCGGAGGTAAGGGGATGGGATGCCTCTGCGGAGGCGGGACGGGGAGGAAAAATAGTTAAACAGTTCCAGTCAGTGAAAACATATATTTGATTTTGACAGCGGGAATTAATGGCTAAATAAATCAATGACTAAAATAAATTAAATGACTAAAATAAATCAATGGACCTAAAAATGGGTGAATGGGAGCAAGGAATACGTTATGTGACCGTGGAGAAGTGAAAGGAAATGCCGTGCTGGCGTCATGGGTGCGCAGCTTGCGTATGACGTCATCCGTCGGTGCCGGCGTTGCTTGTGTATGACGTCATCCGGCGGTGCCGGCTGGTTCCGCGCTACCTTGCTGTTTGTGATAGGGAAATTGCAACGCTGGACTTTGTAGCTTCCGGGCTGAGGAAAATAGCGGAGGGCTGGCGAGTGGTAAGTAATGAGGATTATTTCACCTGAATAGCTTTGGCGGATAGGGCGATGAAAGGGGTCTGAAAACACGCAGGCAAGGCCTCGAATAGGAAGCCGCAGTCTCTCGTAGAGGTTCAGACCGGCTGAGTGTTGAGCTAGAGTGGTAGCAAGTTGTTGTAAGGCAGGCTGAGATGGAGATGAGTTTTCGGTCATGCGATTCCGAAGAATGCACAAAAGCGGAAAGCGGGGATATGACAGCTGGGAGAATTTATAGTGAAGGGGAAATTATTTGATTGGGTGCGAATGAACGAGGGATGATTAGGTAACAGGCTGCTAACCGTGTATGATTACTTGTTCAGCGATCCTCTCTAAATTATGTTATTTTCCAAAACATTCGCTTAGTGTTTTCTAGTCCGTGTAACAAAGATACATTTCCTGACTCGCCATCTCTTCTGATGCACCTTAAGTCATCTTTACGTATTAAAATTATTATGAAAGAGTTATTGTTTTCTATTTATTTATTTATTTTTTGTTAAGTGGACATTTAAGCCTTTTTGTACTTATGTCTTTTTACGCTGAGTTTCAGTTAATTTGTGTGAAGTGCTCCTGCTCAAGATAATGACAGTGCACCCAAATTAATGGAGACACTTTACTGTTCTGAATGATGTAATACTCTGAATAAAGTGACAGCGCTCCAAGCATTTTTCCAAGCACACTATCAAAAGCAAAAGTTAGTTAAATGATCATGGTGTTGGTGTGCTGAACTGGCCAGCAAACTCACCAGACCTGAACCCCATAGAGAATCGTCTAGGTTACGAACGTAACCCACATTCCCTGAAAGAGGGAACGGAGACGTTATATATGGGAACTCGCCAGAGAGACCAATTGCCTTTGAGCTTTGTACAAAAATGAATATTGGCATGCAGGTTTTCCCTGAAGAGCTACGGCGTCAGCGCAACATCAGAGTCGTGGCACGATAGTCCTTCAGGGAATGTGGGTTTTGTTTGTAACCTAGACATTACCCTTTCAGTCGAATCACTTCAACGTTACATATGGGAACACCCATGGAACAGGCCACGACCCTTGATTACACGGAGAGCCCCCGCCGACAGGCAAGATACTACTCAGCAGAGCGCACATTGGGGAGCGGAGAACATGACTAAACACATAGTTTCTGCATGTGGAAATAAAGAAATGCAATATACCGATAAGATTATGAATATAATTGAAGGGAAACACAGCCTTCTGACTGACTGTGGAATATTGAGATTTGTAGCCACACCTACTGGGGGAAGGAGACCCAGAGGTAGCACAGCCAGAGCTACTCCGCTCTAGGTCCGACTGCAGGGCAGGGAGGACTCAGGTTCAGCTATTACAGGAGAACACTGAGAAAAATGGTGCACAGATCCCGCGGAAGTGGCACAGCAAGCCGACACCAGCTGGCATCCCGCTCACCTGCTTTCTTCAGTGAAGACACGTGAGGACACAGCCTCTACGCGGAGGTCATAGAACCTGGCGAAGGTGTTGTGTGTCACCCAGCCTTCAGTCCTACAGATATCTGCTAGAGAAACGCCATGAGCCAACGCATAGGACGAAGCTACACTCCTTGTTGAGTGAGCTCTAAGTGCTAAGGGGCAAGGCTTTTCCTGGTATAGATAGGCCAGAGAAATGGCTTCAACCACCCAATGAGCCAACCTCTGTTTGGAGACAGCATTCCATTTCTGTTGTCCACCATATCAAATAAAGAGCTGCTGGGCGCATCTGATGCTCCGACTGCAGTCAGTGTAGAGGCGCAATGCACATACAGGACACGACAACTCTAAGACTGGCTCTGACTCTTCCCGGGGCAGAGCTTGCAGGTTCACTACCTGATCGCGGAAGGGCGTGGTAAAAACCTTGGGCACATAGCTGGGCCGGGGTCTCAATACCACACGAGAATAAACCGGGCCGAACTCTAGGCACTCTTTGTCGACAGAGAAGGCTTGTAGGTCCCCCACCCTCTTAATGTAGGCCAACGCAGTCAGAAGCGCTGTTTTCAGCGTCAGATACTTAAGATCTGCTGACTAGAGGGGCTCGAAGAGAGCCTGCCTTAGGCCATGTAGGGTGACGGCAAGATCCCAAGAGGGCACGAGGTGTGGTCTCAGGGAACGCGCACCTCTGAGGAACCGGATGATGAGTTGGTGCTTCCTGAGGGACACACCCTCCACTGCATCGTGATATGCGGCTATGGAAGCGACATACACTTTGAGAGTGGAAGGGACAGTCTGCACTTCAACTTCTCTTGCAGGAAAGAAAGCACAACTGCGATCGTGCATCTCTGTGGGTCCTCTCCACGAGATGAGTGTAAGAGCGAGATGAACATGCAACAAAACAATAAAAGCTAATCTGGACGAGGAATCTTCGAAGACAGTAAAAAAATGAACCCCCTGATTTTATGACCCCCTCCCCTTCCCTGAATTCCCCATCTCTCACACTCACATCTCTTTCTCCCTAAAAGTATTCAAGAAGAAATACACACTACGTATGTTATATCTTATGAATATAGTGTTTTCTCCTTCATGTTTGGTATCATTCTAAAGGTCTCTCGTAAAATGGTCTCAATTTCACATCAGCCACTTATTTTATTAGAAAGATTGGAAACCCTTTTGGGTCTGCTGCCAAGGGGTGTGTCCTTCCCCTAAGAAACAGATAGGAATCTCTAGCAGGTGCGGCCCTAAGGTTGCGAGATCTATTGACATCAAAAGATCTTTTGTGTTTTTACAACTGATCAGAAGAATTTGTTTGTGTGGTCTGGAGTATTTAAGGGAGAGGGTTAAAACAGCACAGAGGGAATTCTGTAGCGAGAAACCCCCATACTACATGTGTGCGATGACTTCTGGGGCTAAAGCCCCAGATATCTCTCATACAACAGTGTGTCTCTGACAGTCAGGTACAGTATGTCTTTTCTACTCTTAGATACATCATCCTTGATCCAGTATGGCGCTACCAGCAGGACTTGCTTCTCGTCCTCCCTGATCTTGCACAGGGTCCTTGCATGGAAGCTCATTGGGGGAAAGGCGTACTTGAGCCCAGGAGGCCAGCTGTGTGCCAGTGCATCCCTGCCGGAGCAGGAGGTCTGGGCGTCATGGGGGGGCACCCTCGGTGACAAGCAGACGGAGGTGGCCCACTCGGGGACTGGCTGGCCCTCCGAGGCAGTTGAAAAACTATTACGGTTTAACAAGCTTCCATGGGAAGCCAACGTGTGCCATGGGAATCCGCTCGAAATAAACGCATGTATCATCCACAAAAGCTGTCTCAGCGTGTTCTCGACCCAGACACGTGAGGCAGCGATCAGAGGTGAGGAAACTCCCGCACCCAGAAACACACAGTCGGATCGACATTCCGTAGAATGCTTCACCAACCGCGAAAATTTGCCCTTTTTTCCTGGCAACTCAATAGGTCTTTGCTCACTGGAATACAAAAAGTTGCAGCTTTGAAAAAAGCCACCAACTCGCAGGATCCGCTGACGGCCGCCTAGTATGGAAAAAAGGAAAGGAAAGGAAGGAAAGGACGTGACATGTAGCCAGGTTTCCCATACTAGGAATTTGGGCTCTGCATTTAACCCATCCAAGTGCGCACACACAGCAGAGAGAGTGATCAACCACGCACACACACACCGTGAACACACACCCGGTGCAGTGGGCAGCCATTGCTGAGGCGACCGGGGAGCAGTTGGGGGAACGGTGACTTGCTCAAGGGTCTCACCTCAGTCGTGGTATTGAAGGTGGAGAGAGCTCTAGTTATTCACAACACCCACCCACAATCCCTGTCGGACCTGGAACTCAAACCCGCGACCTTTGGGTTACAAAGGTCCATTAGGCCACGACTGCCCCCCAAGTAAACGCTGCCAGACAAGAGAGCAAAAGATCACAGGAACTCTTTTAAGTAGATCAACCGTCATCTTCAATACAGCCAAGGGGATCTCCAGCTCAGAACGGCGAAGGCTCTGAAACGAAAAGCTGCATGTGCACTGCGCTCGTGCCCTCTTTCACCCACACAGTGATGAGGTGCACCTGAGAGCAATCAAGTGCATGCCAATATTCATTGGCCTTCTGTATAAAGCTCAAAGGCAATTAATTGGTCTCTCTGGAAATTTCCCATATGTAACGTCAAAGTGATTCGACTGAAAGGGTAACTATGGGTTATTGTCAAGAGGAAAATAAGAAACAAGAGGACAAAAAATGCAGATGAGCTGAAGCCACTGTCAAAGAAACCTGGGCTTCACACTGAAATTAACAATAATACAAAATTAATAGCAAATAGCAAAACCTCAGTCCAAATCTGCACAACTAAGCACAGCATCACACTTTTTGCAAAACAAAATTGTCCTCCTCAGAAGCATATTACAGTATTTTTTATAATCAAGGGCCCTCTCACAGCCTTATAAATAATGGCAATGTAGTTATTGTTTTCATTTTATGCTCGTTTTGTATTTATTTGTATTTATTTACTAAATATATATAAAAATCAAAGACTTTTTCTATGTACACAAAAGGCCTATTTCTCTTAAATATTTTACACAAATCTGTCTAAATCTGTGTTACGTTAGTGAGCACTCATCCTTTGCCGAGATTATCTTCTCACCTCCGAAGTGTGACATATCAAGATGCTGATTGACCGCATGATTATTGCACAATAAAAGGCCACTCTAAAATGTGCAGTTATATAGCACAACACAATGCCACAGATGTTGCAAGCTTTGAGGGAGCATACAACTGGAATGCTGACTGCAGGAATGTCCACCAGAGCCGTGCCCGGGAAAAGAATGTTAATTTCTCAACCATAAGCTGCCTCCAAAGGCGTTTGAGACAATTTGGCAGTGCATCCAACCGGCCCCACAACCGAGTGTAACCACACCAGCTAACTTTTAGTGACACTTCTTGAATATTTGAATTTTGAACCAAAACATTCATGAAGCAACGTAATACAAACACAGCAACATGTGCCCATATCAGTGAAACAAAACATGAGCCAGGGTCACATATTGAACTTACGTTTTAGCACCACTCATTGGATATTTCACTTTAAAACTGCTGCTAAAAGTGCAGTAAGGTACATTAAGCACAGTGCTGCAGAAATGTATTTAAAGGCATGTATTCCAATGAGCCTGGGTTGCTATAGGACAGGTTTCTCTCCCAAGAACCTGTTTATACCACTGTGCTCAATGTAACTGATCATCTAAAATCAGACAAGGTAATAACATATTGGTTCCCTCTTTTATAGTTAAAACCTGAAACCTTGAGCTACATACAACATGATTAACATAGTGTTCAAAATTGACATGTAGACATAGGAAAAGAATTGTGGAATATTTTGTACTTACAGACTTTATGAAGAAAAAGAAAGAATATTGTGTAGATTTACATAAGTTATAGATAAACAAATGGAGGCTATTGTATGGTATTGCTAACACCTGTTTATAGTGGATAAAGAATATATCCATATACCTGTGTTTGTGTGCATTGGTGTCAGCTGACTGCCATCATCTGGAGTAGACTAGTAGTACATTTCAGTACATTTGCATAATGTTGCATACATACATGAGCACAAACATACTACATCCACCATATATTTTTCTCTCATTTGCAAAATGTCCCTCTCCATGGTGCTGAATATTATGGTAAGTTAGTGTAAACCCACAATTAGTTTTTTTTATGTTTTAATGTCTACAGTTAAGATGTAAGAGTAATGATGTACATTTAGACATTGAATTACATGATGACCACACTACTATTGCTCATTAAGACAACAGCATTAAGAATCTATAAAAGTCCCACTTTATATTAGGTGGCTTTAACTACTATGTACTTAGTAGTTAAAGTAATTATAATTAATAGTAATTTAAATTAATAATTTGGTAAAATGCACTTATTGTTTACATACATGTATTAACATTTTACTTATATTTTTAAATTACCCACTGCATATATAATTACATCTGTCATTATTTGTGTATTAAACTGTTGATCCATCATGGACTCCTTAACCCATTCTTAAACCTACCCATACCACCAAACCAGTCCCTAACATTAATTACCCTTATCCGAACCTCGATAGCAGCAGTGTTTTGCAAGAAAGCATGAACACAATTAGTACAATGTATGTTTTTGTGTAAGCACATAGTAGTTAAAGCCACTTAATTTAAAGTGTGACCAAAGACACTTTAACAGAAGTCTTTTCTTAATCTGAAAACCACACTGAGATAAACTGCAGCTGAGATTATGATGTAACATTCTTTTAAACATTTTATCATTTTTTAAAAAACATCAAAATTATTTATCATTAAATTAATCATTAATATTATATATAATTTAAAAGAAAAAGTCAAGCATTAAGAATGAGGAAATCCTTGTTTTATGCTTCTTGTTTGACGGACAGATGCATAGACGACAGAGGTTGCCTCTTCTTGGCTTTTTGTATTTCGTGTAGGCTGGTGAGGAGAAAACTTCAGTGATGCATAATTTTCAGAGTCTATATCTGCAGTCTAACAGAAGAATTACATAAATTTAACTTTAATATCATTTAGATTAAATAAAATTGGATTTATATATGTTATCAGTAATATAATATTGTTATTTATAATGTTCTGGATGATTTATAAATATTTTAAATGATGAATATACATAAAATGTATTTGACAGGCAAAGTGTAAGCACTTTACTTACACATATAATGTAAAAGTATAAAGCTTACCTGGGCTGTAGACTGTAAATTGTCAACACCTTAAAAATGTATCATAAAAGGAAATAGTAAAAAGTCAACATACATATACATTTAATTTGGTAATAACAGGTGATAATATAATTAATTATGGAAATATTTATATATTTGTTTAACTATAATTATAGACATTATTATAATGCCATTGTGTATGTTGAATAAAATGTCCTTACCTTTGTGTGTAGCTCTTTTCAATAGTAGTGCAATGATTATATTTACTATCACTGATACCAATAATACAGCGGAGAGCAGCGTGATTATATAAGTCATTGTTTTCTGGGGAACAACTGGGGGGGAAAGGTTTAATTTTAATATCTAAATATAAATAATCTAAATTAAATAAAATTAAATAGCTTCTTTTTTTTCCTAATTTTTTCAGTCTCTGAAAACTATAAGTACTGATTTAGGAAATCTATTGGCAGAATATGAAAAGGACATTGCAAACAGTAAAGTTTTACCATCAGCCATCAGTTTAGTTCCATTTCCAACGATTAGCTTTCCACAGGTGACCACACCACAGAAGTAAGTTTCATCACTGGAGAGGCTTTTGGGGACTTTGTGCACACAGCTCTGTACAGACGATCCAGTCACAGAGATCTTCTCACACTGATCGTTACTGTCTTCATCAGTGTAAATGAATCCTGAATGAGGCTCTCTTGGTTTGTATCTAAGCCAGAAGACACTCTGTCCTCCTGAGCAACTCTCACCAAAAATAGAACAATGAAGAGTTACTGAGTCTCCCACATGATGTGATTCCAAAACTGGATGCTGAACAACTTTAATTGGCTTTGCATCTATAATGAAAATTATATAAATATTTGTCCTGGCAGCAATTACAATAAAAACAAAGTTTTAAAATTTAAATTTAAAAAGTTGCGTATCTAACCAGGGTTCCTTTTTCCAGTAACTGTCAGATAAGTTCCCCCTCCAAAGTACAGCATCTCATACAATACCATACCACAATGGTAAAAGGCGGCATCTGTAGAAGCAATCTCGCTGAATATTAATACAGATTTCTTGTCCTCGAGTTTGACTTGAAGTCGTGATTCGTTTAGAAATTCTTCTTTGAGTTTTATCTCCTGGTAATATGTGGAAACTATAGAGATTAACTTTTGCCCTTGGATTTGTTTCAACCAAAACCAGGCCACAACTGGATCAGCAGTGGTGTAGCATTCCAGGGTGACCGAACCACCCACTGGTGCTGAGAGTGAGACGTTTGGCTGAAAAACAAGGGGGATCATATATACACCTGAAATAGACAAAGAAAGCCAGATGAGTCATGGGAATAATGTTTTGTTTGTACACAGTATATATACATTTGTCAACATTTGTAGAGCATCAAAACTTTTTGGCTGGCCCGAGGCAGAGGGAGATACTCTTTTTCCCGGGTCTCTTAGTCACTAGAGAGCAGGGCGTCTTACACAGCAGGTACAAAGCCGCTTTGATCAGGGCCGGTAGCTTCTGCACACTAAAACTCCTTAGCCGAGAGAACAAACAAGCACAAACTCTGACACGACCAGACGCAGACACTGGGTACACGGAGACATCAAATAATAATCTGGCAAAGACGCCAGCACAGACAGGGAGAGAAGAAGGGACGCCAAATTAGCGCTAAAATGAAGACGTGTAATCTCAATCAGTGTGAGCTCCGATTACAACAGGTAACAGCTGAGAAGTAGACAAAACATCACATCAAAACAGGAAAGCAGATGGCAGACCAAATAATAATTAGACCCGGCTCATGACATTGTTATGACAACACTACAATATTTGGCAGAGATACAATTTGAGGGTGCAGAAAAGAAAAATTAATATTGAGAAAATCAACTTTAAAGTTGGTAGGAAAATTATTAATAAAAAATACATAAAGTACGTAAAGTAGGACATTTTCTAAATATCTTAATGGGACATAAAATAAAATGCCGTAAAAGAAATATCTATAATTTTGACCCATATAATGTATTTTTGGCTATCACTACAAATATACCTGTGCCATTTACAACTGATTTTGTGGTTCAGGGTCACATACATTTTTTTATTCAAATTTCAAAGTTTACATTTTCTTGTAATTTAATGTGTAGTAAAATATTTAAAAACTATTTTGTTACATATATGTATAGATAAATAATAATGTGTATATGTATAAATTACTTACATGATATGCAAGAAAAAAGTATATACCCCCACAGAGCAAACATCTTGAGAGCTGGCATCAGAGCAGTCTCCATCCAGAGAACAAAATGAGAATATGGCATATAAAATGTTCGGTATATCGCGTATGCAAATTGTCTAAACTACAAAACAATTTCTTACTGGCCAAGCAAAGTTAAAATCATATATACTTTCTTGCAGTTGACGCCCCTTGTCCTCATTAATGTTTCCATACGAATGAACAAGTCTTTCACCTAGTGGACTTCCTGCCGTCAACACAATACCAATCCCAGGCAGACAAACCAAGACAATCCTTATTAACACATAACATAAAAATTTCCTTTTCAGACGATTACAAAATGCAATTAAATTATAAACATATTGTATAATATCACAACCAGTTTCTTTATCTAAAGGTCAAAAGGTCAGCAAACAGTACTGTGTCTTTGTTGTTTTGCATATTAAACGATTTGCAGTGTACATACATAAAATATATGAAAATATACATAACTTCTATCATTTACACTCATTTTTTCCATAGGTCAAGTTATTTTTACAGACCGGTATGTTGTGGGGGTCTGTGGGGCCATAAGTGGTTAAAGGTTCAGAACGTCTGGTCTAGACATTTTTAACAAACATATTTTGGAAATGTAACATTCAGCACTATGTAATGCATCTGTTCATAAAGTCACTTTATATTTACTGACTATTTTTCATTTATTGTTGCCAATGATAAATGAAGACCATGATGATAAATGTATTGAAGATTTTACATAAATACTGCAGATTTCTACAAAAATAGAAACTTAACTATGTGAAAGTAGTTGTGTCTAAACACATAGTTAAATGGATAGTACACCTGAAAACAATCATTTACTTACATCAGGTTGTTCCAAACCTGTATGTAAAATAACAGATTTTAAAGAATGCTGATGACCGAACTGTTTCATTCCAATTGACTTTCACTGCATGGACAAAAATTAAAACGGAGGTCAATAGAAATGTCACGCAGAATTGGATATTTTATGTAACGCAGATTTGGATATTCTGTTTAAATCATATATTTTTTTATTTTTCTGTGGACTATCCCTTTAAAGCAGAATATATTTAAACATGCTTATCATTTGTGCTGGCTACTGATGACTCACTACACTGGGATTGTTAAAGGGATAGTTCACTAAAAATGAATGAATGAATGATAGCAGAATGAAAATTCTGTTCTCATTTACTCGCTACTCTAATTTTTTAGATACAGCGAAAATCAGTGGACACCAATATTGTTTGGCTACCACCTTTCTTGAAAATATAGTTGTGTGTGTTTTCTTTTTTTATTGCACAACAAAAGTATTTAAAAACTACTTTTAGAAAGTAGAGAAATAAGTCAGGCATGTTCTGCGAGTGGTACTTTTATTGATAGTGCTTTGCAGCTTGTGTTAATGTGCACGTCTCAGCAGTTTTGGCCTATGCTAGTGTGGGTACATTTATTGTAAAAGGTCACTGGTGACACAAGCACAAACACACTTACCTGAAATCAGGTCAGCATAACACACATCCTGAAACAGAAACATGTGAAGATCCGCTGTCGCTTTTGTGCAAAGACCTCATTGTTAGACCAGTGCATATGCTGAAACACATTTTGCAGCTGACCACAAAGAGCACACTTTGACCATTCTGAATGGGAGGAAATAGTAATGTGGATATGTTATCATGTCAAAACAGTCTTTGTGTGTGTGTGTGTAAATAAACTTTTATATTTTTACAAAAACCTATTAAAGTACATACCAAAAAAGAATTCAATATGATTTTTTACCTAGAACGGGAGGATGGGAGAATCGTAGCTTTACTACTTGATACTGTAGTTTCAGTGGAATTTTTATTAATGAAATTTATTGCATGAGTGTTAATTTAGGAAGGATAGATCGAATTGACACACTTAAAAAAAAAAACACAAAAAAAAACAATGCGTCATGGCTTTTTTAAGAAATATGTTGGGCTTTGAGTTAAGTAATCAGTTAATATGTTCAAAGTTTATTTTGTTTGGTGTTTTCCAAAAATCTGAAAAGTCTGTGTGCTTGTTTGGTCCTTGACTGAAGCAATTTCTTTTTTGTTGTTGCTGTTGTTTTTGGGAATCCACCATCGCAACCATCGCATAAGTAAATTAGACTGATTTGCCATTGATTTGATAAGGAAATCTATGCAAGCATCAGCTTTTGAATAAAGAAAAAATAAAATAAAACATTTTAGATCATTAGCAAATGTTAAATAGCGTTGTAAAGTTATATGACCGCTGCAAGTCCTGCTCTTCAAACTGCCCCAAAAATAGTCTTTCTTCAGTATTCTACAAAGATTTAACAGGATTTAATCAAATTTATTCAAACTAACTCACGTGCGTCCGTCAACTGTTTTTGTTAAGTAAATGGCATGGCAAATGTATCCAGATCAAAACTGGTGATAATTTGATATAAAAATGAGTTACCCTGAAAAGTTTTATTCTGTATATAGTTACAGTGGCTGCCATGTGGAGATCACATGACCAAATGCTTACTTTCTGTTGTATTTGGTGAGGTTTGTAATATTCTGGTCTGATAAAGTGAGTTTAGAAGGGGAGGATCCTCAAGGCAGAGTCAAGACTGTGGTTGGTTCAAGGGGAAAAAAATAGTAAACATTCAGTATTAAAGCATCACACTGGCAAAGAACGATACTTCAAGTAATATTATTATTATTTCTATTTCTCTGCATATTTGTTTTCATTATTGTCATTGTTGTATTAAATAAGACTTGATATTTGTTATTGTGTATTTTTAATTTAAGTATATTATTCACAATCTATCATATTTACCTGAGAAAATGGATTTTGTACATGCAATGTTTCTCACAGCACTGTTAGCAGGTAAGTAGAAAATATGTTTATGTTTCACATTTAAGTTTAAAAAGATTACATTCCTTCCATTTGCTTGAACAGTTCTGAGAAGTTTCACTTTGTCTTTTTCAAGGATTTGCAAGTTTTCCGTGGTGCTCTGCTCAATATTACTACATCATCGGGGAGTTAAAAAACTGGACTGAGGCTCAAGATTACTGCAGAAAATACTACTATGATTTAGCATCATTTGACAACAAGAACCAACACAACCTTGTCATTCAAACTCTTGTGAGCAGAGGTTACACTGACAGTGTCTGGATAGGACTGTATGATGATCGCTACAGCTATAGATGGTCCTATGGTGAAAAAAAGGTGGCATACACCAAGTGGGGACTAAATGAACCAGACAGCTATCAATCAAAAGAACATTGTGCTGTTTTATTGAATACAGGACTGTGGGCTGATCAGCTTTGTGAAGTGCTCTACTCTTTCTTGTGTTATAATGGTAATTGAATGTGCTTTTCTAACTTTACTACTTATACTGTATATATATATATATATAAGAACTACAATAATTAAACAGTGTCTAAATAAACAATATGTCCACAGCCACAACAAATGCAACCGTCTTAATCAAAGAGAATAAAAGTTGGATTGACGCTTTAATCTACTGCAGACTGTATCACACTGATTTGGCTATAATAGAAAACCAAGAGGAGAACGAAAATCTAAAGCAGCTACTTATTCATAATACTGTGGAGAGAGCTTACATGGGTTTATACAGAGACACCTGGAAGTGGTCAGATCAGAGCAGCTATGAGTTCACGGACTGGTTGCCCGGTGAACCCAATAATCAATATGGAATTGAATATTGTGGACAACTGTCTGTGCTATATAGACAATGGATTGATGTACCATGTTCATTGAAACGCAGATTTGTCTGTGGCTCTGGTAAGAAAACCTCTTTGTTTGCTGGTGTTTGCATGATCCTAGAATAAAGACAATAGATTTTACTATTGCGTATTACTTATCTGATCATTTAAATTCCTGTAGCAAAAAAGATTCAAGTACTGAAAATAAACATACAGCCACCACTGAACCTTAACGTCAATGAATTTAATGACACCATTTTACAGCAGGTCAGTATTAAATGTTATTTTATATGTTCTTTATCTTTTGTAATATCTGGTCTGTGTTAAGTAATGTAAATGCCTGAATGACACATGAAAACACGTTTATGATGACTATAAGCTGGTTGATGGTTCTGTTTGTCTTCAGTTCCAGCAAAAGCTGAGAAAACTGGGACTGCAGAGTAACACCAAGCTGACATGGAGGACACAACCTGACGGACAAATATTTCACATTGTGAATGCATAAATGACTAGCAATGTAAAATCGTAACATGAATATTTCTCAGATGAATAGCTCAAAATATGTTAGAATTCAATGGTTAGTCGTTAAGTGGTGACATAAATTAGTTTCTAATAAATATGGTTTAGTTCACATATATATTATGAACGACTTAAAATATGATATATTCTGTTCTGATGTTTTAATTGAATTAACCAGGCTAAGTCACGGTTAAAGTGTATATCTATGTTTAGGTATATAAATTTTCTTTTTTTTTTTTTTAAGAATTTAAGAATTACATTTCAGTCTGTTCTCCCTCTTGTTGAGCACTGGATAGATTCCAATCACTTTAAGAGAACTCTTATAGCATGACCAACTTCATTATAATATAAATTGAATAAGAATCTACATTTTGCACATTTTATTCTGTGTAGTTGCAACTATATTTTACGACACACGAGTTATATTTACATTAATTAGAGCTGCTTGCATGTGCGTTCATTCTGTATGGCCACATTCTACCACACACAAGACCAAGTTGGGTGGCACTTTATTTTACATATGTGTGCTCCCCTGGTACATACCTGGTAAATATCTTGTACCTAGAGACAAATGAGTGGTATAACAGCAGGTACTTACCTGACGTATATGTACATGGCAACAAATATAGCAGCTACACTACCTGTAAGTGACCATTCACGCTTGCCTGTATGTACAAAATAATTACCTGTACTGTAAAGTACAGTGGTGCATGGTAAAGTAAAGTGTGTTTCTTATTTGTTATCATGTATATACACTTCAAGTAAGTACCCTGTGTTACACTTGATCGTTTGCCTGTAGGCACAGGATATTTACCATGCATTTACTAGGAAAGTACACATACTGTTAAAATGAAGTGCTAACCACAAAACCTAACCACAATATCACTATGGTTTTGGCTACATTAACCTAGTTTAATCATGGTGTTTGTACAACTGGTATTATACAGTACAAATGTTAATCAATATGCCAAAAAAAGATTACTACACTTTTAAATAAAACCATGTTTACTTTTCATAAAGGTTGTTGTGGTCCCCTCAAAACATTTCCATTGTTGTCTTTGCATCTTAAAGTGCTGCTTTGTATTTGGTCACATTGTGCGTGTTTGCAGTGTATTTCTGTGTTTGATTGTGTTGTAATTGTGAAGTATTTGCTGCATGTGTTGTCAAGCTAATGATGTTCTATTCATTTGCTGGTGCTTTTTCTATTTGCATTTGTTTTCTTAAGTTGCACGTCAAGATATCTCGGCCACTGTACTTTAGCATATATGTGATATTCCCAGGCCTAAACAAATTAATTTTCTCCTCCCGAAACATGTTAAAGTCAGTGCATTAGGATCAAGTCAAGAGTTCTGTAGCAAATTAGCTCAATAAGATCAATTGAAATTGTATAGGGAATTTGAACAGAATCACTGTTTTACAGCTGATCACTGAGTCGGTCAGTGAATCACTGAACGACCTGTGCAGCATCAATTCTACGTTGGATTTTAGAATCCAATATATAACAAAAACACTATTAATTAGCACAGTAACAAGATCGGTAGTTTAAGACCTTAACTTGTAAGCACAAAACACAAGATACTTCTCTTCTTAATATAAATAATGCTTTATTGGATACATCTAAGACATAAACTATAACACATAAACATACTTGTTCACACTTTCATACAAGTTACAGGAAGAGAGAAAATGATAAAAGAATGAGTTTAAGAAAAAGAAAATGTGAAATCCCAAGTTTACAGCAATATGTGAAATTGCTTAGACCTGAACAACCATCAATCGCTTAATTAACCCTTGCATTAAGTTCATCAATGAGGTTCAAATTTACATAAAATGCATCAGTGCATCTTGTGTTGCCGTGGTGTTACAGGGTTCCCTCTGTTGTCCTCATTCCAGAAAGTGGTTTCCCAAGGTTGCTGATTGGCTGGAAGGTCAGCCTTCAAATTCAAATTTTATTTGTCACATTCACATACATACACGGTATGACATGAAGTGAAATGTATTGCACGACTGC
>JAUMHP010000285.1:1014807-1024838 GCA_032361065.1 Enteromius trimaculatus
TAGAGAGTGAAGTTCAGTGTCCATGTGTGTGGATGTGCAAAATGGATCAGTACTGTGTGATGTACTGATTGAGAGACTGAATCGCCTGCGGGAAGAAGCTCCTCCTCATTCTCTCTGTGTTGGCCTTCAGGGAGTGGAATCGCTTTCCTGACCTCAGCAAAGAGAACAGTCCATTCTTGGGATGGGTGAGGTCCTTCACAATCTTCCTGGCCTTGGTCCAGCACCGCCTGTTGTAGATCGAGTGCAGGTCAGGGAGCTCTGTGCGGATGGTGCACTCAGCTGATCGGAAGCTGATGATTGTGTGTTGACTGAAGAAGTGAAGTTGCGGCCTGGTTGAAGTTTTGACACAGTGCAAGACTTGGAGACATGGCAGGCAAAACTTAACTTACACAAAACTCTTACAAAGAAAAAAAAAGAAACTAAAGTAAAGTTATAGAAGTAACAAGATTAGATTGATTTTCCTCTCATCATGGACAGTACCGAATGTGCAGGCTGGAGTGTACTAGAATGGCTCTCAAAGAATGCAAAAAGTAATGGCCAAA
This sequence comes from Enteromius trimaculatus, assembly GCA_032361065.1. NCBI lineage: Eukaryota > Metazoa > Chordata > Actinopteri > Cypriniformes > Cyprinidae > Enteromius > Enteromius trimaculatus. The sequence goes on from JAUMHP010000285.1 coordinate 1,015,350, forward strand.
AGCATGGCTAAAGAGCATGACTAAAAGCATACTAAGAGCATGACTAGATGTAGTTAAAAACCAAGCTACAGTAAGAGCATAATTTGAATCGTGTCTTGAGCTTTTAAACTCAGCTTTTGGACACATCTAAAAAGTGTTTTAACCGATAGATATCATTCTCCTCCCGAAATCATAAATAAATAAATTTATAAATGTTATCTCATCAGTCAGATGACCTGAATTTTCCCGCTCTTGCAGAGAATAATTTTGGACATGATTTCTATAACAAGAGTATGATACCATTTGACTAAAAATTGATTGGAATAAACGTTTCAAGCACACACACACACACACTAAACATGACTATGAACCTATAAACTGCTCAATACTTATTCAATATGCATGAGTGATTAACCCATGATAGTTCAATGTGTGGGTTACATAAGCAGCAGTTAAGCATAGTTGCTCATAAGTCCTTTTAAGATGCTTCAAAGTATGTATATGCATTTCTAAGGACAGTTCTGTGAAGACCAGAGGTTAAAAGGTCTGTTAATTGCATCTCTTTGAGTATCATCTTGATTGTTTGTACAACTTTGACAATCTCCTTTCTTGGGAGTATCAGTAAGTGTTCAAGCTGTCCTGATCAAAATCTTAAAGTGTCTGATTCGTTCTAATATGCTACAATTGAAAATATATTTTTTTTTTTTCCCCTTTTAGCTATCATGCCACCTGCAGTTGGCACAAGCTTCCAGAAGAGATCAGATGTGCTAAAACATTTAAATCCATACTCAAAATCCATCTGTTTAGCTATGCATTTATTATATGAGCACTGTACTACATCCAAAATTTACTGCACTGTATTTTATGTTTAATCATGTTCTGTTTTTAAGTGTTTTGAATTCATTTTGATTCAATTTTAAATAATTGCTCTGTAAATTGGACCCTTTTCATAAGATGACACATCAACAGTCAACAGTCACCTGTTCTCATATATGACGAATTCCACATGCTACATGTGGGGTTCGAAGAAATTCAGTATATCAATGTGACAATTAATGGTTCATGGATATATGAAGGGAAACACGGCCCTCTGTCTGACTGTGGAATATTGACCTCCCACTCACCTGATGTCTAACTGAAGACACGGGAGGACACAGGCTTGACACAAAGATCATAGAACTTTGCAAAGGTGTTGATGCGCCTAGAGATACGCCGTGAGCCAACGTACAGAATGAGGCAACACTCAGTGTGGAGTGGGCTCTGACACCTAAGGGGCACAGCCCTTCCTGGTGTAGATATGCCAGGGAGATGGCATATACCACCCAATGGGCCAACCTCTGTTTGGAGACAGCATTCCCTTTCTGCTGACCTCCATAGCAGACAAAGACGTTGTAGGAACCTTGGTCACGTAGCCGGGCCGGGGTCCCAGGCCCAAACTCTAGGCACGCTTCATCGACAGAGAAAGCTTGTAGGTCCCCTACCCTCTTGATGGAGGCCAGCGCAGTCAGGAGCAGTCTTGAGCGACCGGTGTTTCAGCTTGACTGACGCAAGTGGCTCGAATGGGGCCTGCTGCAGGCCTCAAAGCGCGACAGCGAGGTCCCAGGAGGGTATGAGGTGCGTTCTCGGGGGGTTAACCAATCTCGCACCTCTGAGGAACCTCATGACCAGTTGGTGCTTCCCAAGGGATTGTCCCATAATGATACGCTGCGATGGCCGCAATACACTTTAAGAGTCAAAGGGGCTTTCATTATAGACTACAAAGGATATTTACTTAGAGTTTCAAAAACTTTTTTTTAATGTACAGTGAAGAAACTACAATGAATTGAGGGAGCATTGATCACTTCAGGATTTTTTTAAGCAAGATATTTAATCTGGGTAAGCACATTTACTTGTGTTTGTTTAAATTGACAGTCAAGACATTTAAACTTTAATTAAATTCTTTTTAATGAAAAGATATGTCTTGTATGTGTGTTTACGCTTTGATTTACACAAGCAACGTAACTTTCAGATTCTCTGAATAAAGTTGTTATTTTTGTTTTCTTTTCGTACACAAAGAATTCTTGTAGCTTCATAACGTTGCGGTTGAACCACTGATGGCAGATGGACAAGGTCTTTCATACTTCTCTGTACCTTGACAGTAATTGTTTAGCAGTCAATAAGACAGTCACAAGCCTAAAGAGTTTTCATCAAAATAATCTTAAAATGTGTCCCGAAGATGAACAAAGCTTGTCGGTTTGGAACGACATGGGGGTAAGTGATTACTGACAGAATATTTTTTTGGATGGAGAAAACCTAGTGTGATAAACTATAATTTCCTTACTATGCTTTTGCTTGCAGTCAGCGAAGAAGTAAAAAGCACAGCATTATTTGTCAACAAACAACAGCTAAAATCTGCACTAATGAGAGAATGAAATCGTCTGGAAGAAGTAGACCGCATTAGAATCCAACATGAACAAAATCGCCTGGATGCCTAATGGTGAGTGAGCACATACAAAAATTACACAATTCACAACAGGAAAATTACACAATTTATAAAAAAAATGTCAAAGGTTGAATTTCACATGTATGGGGGGTGTCAAGAATGTCAGATAACCAAAGTTAGAGATCTCCTTGTGTGTCTGTAAAGAGGACATAAAGATGTCTGTGGCTTAAATGCAAAGCACTTGATGAGACGCATCATGTATCAGATCAGAAGAGTTTCCAGCTATGAAGAACGCAACCAGACTGAACAGGATAATGACTAATAGTTAGGCTGATAAAGCAGTGTGAAAATGCATATTTTTACATTTTGTTGTTAACACCACATCGACTGCAATATTAACTGTATATTTCAAAATTATGTCATAAGGTGATCATCAAAGGTCTTAATATTGTTGCTTTTTTATTCTTTATGTATTTATGATAAAACCTACAATTATTGTAACTCTTCATATAATATTCACACACTTTTATGAGCAGCAGCAAGTGTCAGATTCGTTGCATGCTGATTTCTTTACAAGTACAAGCTTAATTTGCCCTAATATTATAGAAACACACTTCATATGGTCAGGGTAGACAGAAACAGAGGAAAACATGCTTTCTTAGCACTTAGCATTGTTTTTTTCAGTGGCAAGTAGGTAAGTACATTTTTTTAATGCAATTAATCCATTCATCTGCATAATCAAACACTACAGGTATTTCTATGCACACATAAGTGAAGAGTATAATCAAATTTTAATTCCGCGAGAGAAAGATAAACACTTCTATTTTTAGCAATAGATAATGCACTCAATCAAAGATATTTTATGAAGAAACGCTGTTAAAGCATGTGATCTATCTGTCTGTAATTCACTTCACTGTATTCAGCCAAGTGTTTGTTGTTTGATATTCCGGCTGGAAGAGCAGAGGCAAAACTCACCGCCGCATAATTCACATCTGAATTTTCAATCTGTTAAAAAAAAATCATATATTCTGTTTGAGAGCCAAATCATTATATATTTGTCATGGATTAGAAGTATACAGTATATGAGATTTTATTACAAAACTGATTTTAAAAAATAATTAACTTAAAATGACCTCAAACGATGGTGATGTTTCATTTTCAGATCCTTCAAAATATGCAGAAAATTAAACTTCCAGTTAACATATTTAAATTGTTTTGCATATCACATTTTAATATTACAGCATGCATGTAAGCTCAACTGCATGTAACAAATGGAAAGTATGAGTGGAATGTTACCTTTTTGCTTTTTTCTCCAGCGGTTGAAATAATCAACCAGAAATGCAATTATAAGCATTACAAGCACAATATTAAAGGATATCAAGCAAAGTAACACAGGATCCCATACCATTTGATTATTGTTATCTGAAATTGAGGAGGAAAAAAAGAAGAATTTACTAAAGCAACAACGTATTACTCCTAGTCAAGATCATTCTTAAAATACTGAATATACATTGCTGTGTAGTTACTTTTCCATGATTTGAAACTTTATGCAGAGGTCAAAACTATCTGGATATTAAAGACATATATTTTTACAGTGTTTACATCTCATTGCATTTGCTGCCAGGTTTGTTTATTGTTTTACAGTCAAACAATAGATATCTGATCTGTAGTAATACTTTCAGTAAACATACTCTGAGACCTATTGGTGAAAAGTAACTGGTATAATAGCTATAAAATAATGTAAAAGGGCCCTTGGTTGGATAATTAGTACAATGCAATAACATTGTAAGTGTGTTGTAAGGATACAGGTTTTGGAATCCCTTTTGTGGAGATGACAGGTTAAAAAGTCAACTACTAAAGGACAATGAGGCTGTTTAATTGGTTATAGCAATAAATTGAAGAATTTACCAGTATTTTTTAAAGTCCCATTCACAACTGTCTCATCACATCCCAAGTTATTGTCTTTGGACTCACTTCCTTTGAAGCAGAAAATTATGCTGTTAAGGCATAGACTAATGATTTTACAAAACAGAAGATCTTACAAAACAAAATAATTAAAATGTAAAATAATAAAATTTATAAGACAATAGCATGTTCAATATATTTTACCTTTTAGCATTAGATGTGCTCCAGATATAAATACCATTTTATTTAAAAAAAACTGTCCCGCAGTAGTATTTTCCGATGTCCTCCTTGGTTGTAGCTGTGATGTTGAGATGAAAAGAGTCTTCACTTTCTAAAACTTGGAATCTCCCGTCTTTAAATTCGTTCTCAAATAGGATATCTTCCACATAATTGTATGATAGTGCAATAGGTCGAGGGATTTGTCCGGTTCTCTGTTTATACCAAACCTTTGTGTTGCCCAAACGTTTTTTTGTGGAGAAGCATTTGAGGGAAACCTCATCTCCCAGCTGGAATGTTTGCAATGAGACAGTCTCACCATTGTCAGCAGGTCGAACTCCAGCTAAAACAGAACAGAGGTCTTATTTTAAACATTAAATGTGTATATATTTGCACCAGTAAATGCATATTTAAACAGTTAAAGAAAAGCAATTCTACTTACGAGCCCAAAAGATCAAAAATGCCCAAATGATCATGTTTGAGGCAATGAATGTGTGAAAATGCTTTTTAGAAGACTTGCATGTGATGTGATTGGGTACCTTCAAACCAAAACAGAATTGAATAAGACTGTGATTGGTTGAACTCAACCTGGTATCTCTCACTCCACTCCCAAATTGAAGAAATGTGTTAGTATTGATAATCAATGACTTTGTCTCTTTATTTCAGTCAAGGCACAAAACACACAAAAAAAGTGGTTTTATATGGCTCTGCTTCTGGCCTTAGTCAAATGTAATAGAAATAAGATCTAGTTTTTGAAGGCATCACATTTTAGACACGGCAGTCTTTAGTTTTATGTATGCACAGTATGTAGTCATATATATATGTATGTACAGTAAGTACAGTAAGTACAGAATTCCTAAATTAATTCACAAGAAGTAGTTCAATGAGCCTCTTCATGTCTCAGTAGATGATATCAAAGGGTCATGAAATCATGGACAACAAATGCACGCAAAAGATAACAGTATGTGAACTTGCCACAAATCTATTTATTTATGTTTTGTTCTGCTTGTGTGAAAATAGTTTGTGGTTTTCTTGTTTGTCTAAAGATGGCTATCAGACACGGCTAACGACCACATCAGCACCATATATAGTAATCGTAGAGAAACAGGTCACAGCAGTACGGACACACATCCTGTGTGTACATGTGAGTGAAAGTGCAGACACAATTTTAAAGACATAGGTGTAACACTGCCTCTGAAATGTTACCACAGTGTTAATGCATCGGAAAAAATGAGAATGCAGAAGGCCATTGCATATCCAGACCTCTTCTGCACTGCAAGTGTGAGTGGGTGTTTGTGGCAACCGCATATTTAATGTGTGACTATGTGGAAAAAAAACTATAACCTATTTAAAAATAGATGACTATATGTACTGCCTATAGAAACTTTAGAAATACGAAGTTCAGTCTGGAGCAACATTTTCTTCACAAGTTGACATGAGTGTGTTGTTGCACACCTATAGACAGTTTTTTCTTACATAGTTTATTCAGAAATAACCCCAAACCACTCCAGCTAGTGTTGATGAGGCCTTAATATGCCATTAAACATCTGCTGTTATTTAACTAGAGTTGTTTATGTATTCGAGCATGAACATAATACTATAAATATTACATAATACCCAATAATGTGTATTAATTTACAATTTTTTTTTTTTAAGAGTAGATTTTTTTTTTATTTTACAATAAAATGTATTTATTAAATAATCTCTTTTTTTCACATACACTAATGATAATTGTTATATTTATCTCTGCCTTAAATTTTTTTTTAAGCTTTAGCTCCCTCTTGAGGATTAGTTTAGTCAGTGATTAAAAATTAACCAACAGTACCATTTAGCTAAGAAAGATTAACTAAATTCATTTCATTTCCACATAGTCCTGTTACAAAATCATCTCTCTACCAAAAATAAAATTAGGATGTGATTATATTTGGACGTCTGGTGCAGTTTATTTTCACTTTATCAGGTTATTAGTAGTTATCAATCAATCAATTAATCAATCAATCAGTCACTTTTATTTATATAGTTCTTTTAATAATACAGATTGTAGCAAAGCGCCGAACATTATCAAGTAGGAGAACAGAGTGATGGTAATGTAATGACGAGATTAAACTATTTATTAAATGCAGAGAGGGTCTCTGTAATTAAAACTCCAAATTAAAAAGAAATTCGGTGCCCTCCACAAAGCAAGCCAGAGGCAACAGAGGCAAGGAACCAAAACACCATCCATGAGAGAATGGAGAAAAAAAAAAACTTGGGAGATACCAGGCTTAGATGGGGCCAGTTCTCCTCTGGCCAGACACCCAGCATCTAATTTACAGTTCAATAGTAAGTACATGTCAGATTGTGTAAAGGAGTGAGTGTGTGTGTGCGTGTGGTTTCGGTGATCTGTCCACGGAGCTCATCTAGGTGTTCTGGTCCCTGATGAAGATCATCTCTTTGCTGATACACCATCAGCAAAGAGATGATCTTCATCACAATGCTTTCATCAAAAAATGATCACATGAAATTTGAATCACTCCCGGTGGTCATTTACAGTTTTTTATTGATTATTAACACACAATTCATGCAACATTTGACCATTTTTGACCAAACAAAAAGTAAAGTTAAAATGTCAAGGGTCAAAAGCCCAACTAAAGTAAACACTGAACACTAAAATGGTGACACAGAAATAGTTATTTTCTTCTTTGATGATTCTGCTTTTTAACATCAGGTGTCTTCAATAATGGTCAATCATCACTTAATTAATCACTTAATTATCTCATTAACTTTAACACTGCTTGTGTTTTTAACACTCTATAGTGTGGACACTTGGGAGTGTTCATTTAACACCCGGGATATCGTTGGGAAAACATAAAAATCTGAATGCAATGTGTTGCCTTGAATTTTTCAATATTAGCAATGATTTTTTTTCAGTGTTTACTCATTTATTTGTATAAATTAAAAGTTTGGTGTTAGATTTTTTATATATATATATATATATATATTATTGTAGCAATTTTTTTATTGCCGTCCACTTGTTGATTTCTTCAAGTTGGTCTGAATGAAAATACAAATGCATTCTTTGCCACTAGGTGCCGATTTTGGAGCGGTAAAAGCTCATGAAAATGGCTTTACATTAAAATGGACCAATCACCAGAGGGTTTTGGAATAACAAATCGCTGAACGAATCGCTTGGAAGTCGATGAACAAATAATGTAAAACAGATGTATATTATAAGTAAATGAAAGTGCAACCTTAAACGCATATCAACCTGTTGTTTGGGACTCCCAAAACCAAAATATGACAACCCATAATAGGGGTACTTTAAAATCTCAACACATTTTATGACCACATGAGAAAAGTTAATGTAGGCAGCATAAATGCTAATTAATGCCATTAAATTGGTTCTTTAAGATTGATTCATCATCGGCTTCTTGCAAGGACTTTTAATCAAATACATCTTCACAATGTTTATGAAACCTTGCAGACCTTCAACGACAATGACACAAACCTCTCACTAATCATGTCGCAGCACTTTTACTTTCACTTTTCTCAATTCAAAATGTGGGGTTTGTGAGGCTGGAAGCTGCTCTTAGAGATCAACATCAAAGCTCTGCACCAGAAAATAAAGATCAGAAATGCTTTGTTACAGGGTATTTATGAATGTCAGGCATACAAGGTTATAGCTCTGCCACCACTTCATAAAACAGGCATGAATTGGTCATGAAATAGCGTTGTCATTTTCTTTTGTAGCCACCTCAGGGGCCATCCTATGCAAAACTAAGACACATTTCCATTAAAAAAACAATCACAGCCTGCAGTTCAAGGTGAATTCATTTAGCCAGCAGCTGTAAATGTTTTAGATAATGTTTCTGTAAAACATAAAATATGAATAATATAAATCCACACACATATGTAGGGTTAGGGGATAGAAAATATCTATTAGTCATAATAAAAGTAATAAAGAAAAGCCCCCACAATTTACAGAAACAAACCTTTGTTTGTCTGTGCGTGTGCATATGTGTGTAACAATCTTTTTAATAATTAATTATCCTCACCTGGAGTGTTTCTCACATGCAAGCAATCTGTTTTTGTTTTTTTTGCCAAGTTGCAGTTACCATGAAAGGCATATTATATTAATTCTCATTTAACTGGGGCAGTGGATAAATTCAGACATTAAACTTGCAAAGGAAAATTTTACCTCAAGCATGTAAGATGGATTTCAAAAAAATAATAAATTACATCACATCCTCACTAATAGATTTTCTGCAGTAAATGGGTGATGTCAGAATGAGAGTCCAAACAGCTGATAATAACATCACAATAAATCACAAACTGCAGGTTTTATTCTCTATAAGAGTAAGCCAGTGGGTGCCTATTGCATTTATGTCTATAGGGTGGTCATTTGATACTTTGAACTTGAAGTGCAGTATATATTATACTCTGTACTGGCGGGGTTGGTTTACTCAAGCCTGATAGGGTTATAGTTAATGAAAGGGCGGATCCTTAATGCAGAGTAAAAGTCTATGGTTGTTTCTAAGAAAAGAAAAGAAACATTTGGAGGTATAACATTTATAGCATCACACTGGCAATAACAACAGCGCATTTTGAGTAAATTATTGCTAAGCAAACGTGTTTTCATTATTGTTATTAATAGATTTTAATAAAAATTTGTGTTTTTTAATTAAATATTTTATTTACAATCTATAACCTTTTTTCTTATAAACAAAAAGAAATGGAGATTGTACAAAGAATGCTTCTCACAGCACTGTTAGTAGGTAAGTTTTTGTGTGTTTTATAAGTTTACAAAATAATGTTAAACAACAGTTCCGTCTATTACTTATTTACTAGAAAAAATAAACTAAACTCATTTTTCAAGGATTTGCAAGTTTTCCGTGGTGCTCTGCTCAATATTACATCATCGGGGAGTTAAAAAACTGGACTGAGGCTCAAGATTACTGCAGAAAATACTACTATGATTTAGCATCATT
>JAUMHP010000285.1:1024938-1039291 GCA_032361065.1 Enteromius trimaculatus
TATACACATATATACACATATATATATATATATATATATATATACACACACACTGGGATCTGATCATATAGCCTATACACAATGGAGAATCGCAAACAAGTTCTTAATATGAAGCAAAGATAATCTGATATGCTCTTCTTGCCAGAGTCCATTAGCTCTTAAACATATTTTATTAAACTGTGTTGGCTTAAGATCTTTTATGATATTATATTACTCCGAGGACACTTGAGAAGACATTCTTCACTGAATTAATCCTAAATCTATTTTAGAATTTCTATCGAAAGCAGACTCATATATAGTTTTTTTGTTTTTGCTCTTTTATACTACTTTACACACCGTTAAAAACAGCCAAGGGAGGTGACATGGTGTTAAAACACCAAACAAACAATAGTCTTTTTCTTTTGTGTGCATTTTAAATGTGCAAAATAATTAGTAATTTTAGATTTTATTCATTTTTTTTCTCTCTCTCTCATTTGCAGTCATTGCATTGTATTCATTTATAGGCAACTCTCTCATACACAGTCTAGATATGTTTATTGGCAGTGGGTTTTTAAATGTTCATATTGGTTGACCACTATCATGCACGTTGAGAGATTATTTTATTCCCAGTCACTCTCGGTTTGAATGTCGCCGTCCTACTATGCAAACATGGTACACTGTTCTATGGTTTACTGTTGCAAATGTTACTGTAACAACCCAGATGTTAGTGCAGGGAGAGCTGTGACCTCGTGATGCAATATGAAAAGTGCCATGTCAGTAAACTCTCACCACATGCATGTTTCTAACAGTGAATAAGACGAAGTGTAAAATCCGATTGTTCTTGCATTGTAAAATAGGGAGTTTCGGAGCCCAAGTGGGTAGTGAAGATAGATTTACTTGAATAACTCATTGTAGAATGTAGCTTGGTTTTTGTGGTTTGATTTCCCTCATTATATCTTCATAACATGAAGCATGCTAAAGGATGAGGGCTTGTCCTTTCCTTTGTGGTGCGTTAAGTTCAAACAAGGCAAGTGCAACCACACTGTTTGTCAGCAAGAGAGAACTGAAGTGTTTCATACCAGCACTATAATTGAGATGGTTTTGGTTCAGTGAAGCTTACACAGGGTGTTAATTGAGAGCTCTAATGAAGATGCAAGGAGGATACTTGTCAAGTGATGCAGATAGAAAGTTCTGCTTGCACGCATGTGGGCAAATGTATATATCAGGTGACATTGTGTGGTCTGTTAAATGAGCACCCTGCTATGTATGTGCATATACAGCCAGTTTCATTTTGAAGAAATGCACTGACTGAATTTACATCTGCCTTTTGTAATGCTTTACACTAGCTATAGGGCCATTATGGGGCCTTTAATTGGTCAGTTTCTATGCAGGTATCTAGAACAGTGCAAATGTTTTCTCAGTTCATGTATCGTGCACTCTGGAAACACAATGGAAAGACCATCATATTGCAAAAAACTATGTGCAAAATGAGTATTGATTAAATCTCTGGAAATCAAACACAAAACCTTGGCATTGCTGGCCATGTTTTACGGTTTGCTACAGGACTGTAATGGCAATAATGCATATTTTTAATCATAACAAATAAGATATACAAAAGTGCTGATTTAAAATACTACTTATTTTGCACTTAAATTTGTTTTGCAATATTGTGGAGCCACGGAACACATGCAGACAAAAATAAATTGTGGAGATGAATTAAGAAATTGTTTCTTCATTTAATTAAATTGCGGCTACATTGTTGGTTTAAAATCTAAATCAAATAGAGGAGATGAAAATCGGAGCACAGTTTTACTGAAACAAGGGAACAAAATAATAAAGTTGGCAAATCAATTCTTAATTTGTGGGCTATGTATACGTGCTCTCATTATTTCTTTTTTTTTTTCTCTGCATGTCATGTGGGGGATCCATAGAATATGGATTTAGAATTCATTAAAATATTTGGAATCAAGCATATGCACTGTCGATTCACAGAATGAACATGCATTGAGCATCCCGACCAAGCCAAGACAGCATTATTAACTGAATTGATGTTGAGAGTTTGAGAAGGGACTGGCTTTTTATATCCACAGGATTGTTCAAGAAACTTCTCATGCATTGTGTTTAGTGAGGCTAGTAATGCAGAAATTACACATTTCACCTTTAAGTTTAGTTGGTCTGCTATTTTTGTCCTTGTCAGTATCTCGAAGCCTCAGTGGATTTCAGGTGTCTCTGAACACCAGATGCCATGAGCTAACAATACATCACATCCCCTGCTTGAAGAGCAGATGGCTAGACCCTGTTTCTCCTTGAAGGAAATTATTGATCCATGCGGCCGAGCCTCTCTTCACTGTCTCTTTGATTGATGAAGCTCATGAACTTAGGGGAGAGACCTCCATTTTGATTTATCCCTTGCGGCACGGCTTAAGAACATGGCTGAGCAGAGGCGAGAACAGAAAGCGTTAGTCTGATCAAAGATCAACGTCTAGCTGAATGTCCAGACCTGACCAGCCCAGACCAGAAGAGAGTGTGATTACATAACTGAAGTAATGTGTGTTCTGTGTACACATTGTTGACCGTGCCTCATCGTATGTTCTCTCAGTATTGACCCATACCATTGCTTATGTCACCACAAATATGGTTTGCGTTGTGGAACTTATATAATTGTGCACGATAATATAAATTATTTGATTGTCCATGTGTTTAGTGATGGACTTCACATTTTCACAACTTTCGATTTGAAAATAGTACCACTTAGATTTCATTATTTTATGTAGAAAGAACTTTTGTGTGTATGTAGTCTCTGTGTGTGTATATATATATATGTATGTATTGTGTGTGTAAAAATGTTCATATGCATGTGTGTGCGTACACACACACATATATGTGAGCATATAATTTTGCACACTCATAAATTATAATTACTCACACTTTTTATTTTTTTTGGTCTACTACAGATTATGTGTATTTTGAAAACTCCTCCAGTAACCCATATCTGATTCGCCGAATAGAAGAACTCAACAAGGTGAGGTTGGAACATGTTATATTGTATTGTGATCATTTTTGACGCAAGATATCATACTACATTTTTGGATGTATGCAGATTTAGTTTTTTGTGTATTTAGCCATGAGCTGTTTTTGACCAGTAGGGCTATAGTGCCAATATATAACAGCATAATGAATTTGGTTTGTCAGTGCTCTTACAGCCTAGAGTCAGACTGACTGTGATTGGTTGGATGACGCTTTTGATGTCCACCAATCATTTATCATACATCATCAATTGCATGTGCAGAGATTTGAACATTACACTGAACATGGATGATTGACATATGTCAGCTCTCTGCTTATGCATTGTCACTCATGGCTGTGTAACAGACTGTCTCTGTCACCTGCTCCCCTCTGTTGTGCATTGCTAATGCTCAGCCATCATGCTGTTGTCTACTGATTCACACTGGGCTGTTGAGATGAAGATCCAGCCAAAAGAGACTTACATAATTCTGAGAATGACACAGGCATGTTTCCTGGAGCAGGGATTAAAATACTTTATATAACCTCATTTTGAAGGGCTATGAAGCTCAGCAGGATGGATAAACTAATGGAAGTGGTGTCTGTGTTCAATATGTGTACATCTTAGTTCAAATTCAGTGCTGTCTTGAATATACACAACCGTAACCCACACTGTGTTGCATTAATAAGGAAGATGTGGTTTTCATTTCCATATAGAGCGTTTCATTTTCAGTGCTGGAAAATGAGTAGAAATGTCGTTATTAATAGGGCTTACAACTTTTTTTTTCTTGCCAGCTTAAATATTGGTGCACTTGCATGCAAATCACAAGCAGTATCATTCAGTTGAGTTGTGCTTAAATTGTGGGATTTTACAAAACACTGTATAGAGAAAAAGACTATGGGTTATCTTTTGTGAATGTTTTTTCTCACGCTTTTTCTCTTTGCATGTCTCCCCAAGACTGCCAATGGAAATGTAGAAGCCAAGGTGGTCTGTCTCTTCAGGCGGAGGGATATATCCGCCAACCTGAACACTCTGGCCGATAGCAACGCAAGTGAGTATCTAACCGTTTCAGTCTCTTCCAATTCACACCTCTTCATCACGTTTAGATAACGATACGGTGACACTATGTATTTGTACTATTTGCAGTGAAAAAGGCAGCTTTTAATAGGGCTGGGCAATATATATCGTACAATATATTATGCGCATATCAGAAAAGACGGTTCTTTGATTAGTGGGAAAACTCCGTCAGCTGTTTTTAAAAGGAACGTTCCTTTTAGCTTGCGTTCCTTTTAAAAACAGCTGACTGAGTTTTCCTGCTAATCAAAGAACTGTCTTTACTGATGAGATGCGCATAATATATTGTACGATATATATCGCCCAGCCCTAGCATTTAATGCACCAAAGAGGATCAATCCATATATAATTAAGTTGCTTATTACACAACCTTGCATTTTGTGTGTTTGAAGTCTTCAATCTGAATGTAGAAGTAGATGTCTGCAAGAAAATCCTAAGATTTTTGTTGATCATATTCCTCTATGAAATTAGAGTAGAAAAATATGTGGAATTGTGCTGAACAGATTTAAACAGATCGAATTTTTTTTTTTTTTGTATCTCATGTATCCTCGTAATCTTTGAAAAGGACATCAGATACCTACTTTCCATAAGTTGGTATAATCCTTCTTAATGAAAAGTCTATAACATACTTGGGCTTAATTTCTCAATGATAGTGTAACGCAACACCCTTGTTCACAGCAAGCCGTTTAGTGTATGTCCCTTTAAATGCTAATGAGTTCTGTTCACCCCACCCCTCTCTTCCGTGGAGTGACGAGCCGTTCTCATGAGACTGTAAACGTTCACATTCGTAGCGGAAATTGGTAACTAGCACAGGGATTTGCAAAGAAAAAACCTTATACTCACTCCTTCTGGAGGTGAATTTTGCATCTGATGACCCCTTTAATCTAAAATTTCCCCTCACTCACAGAACATTATATGTACACCAGCGTAGGTACGATAACTGTAACCTGAGATCATTGCAGCAATAGCAATGGTAAACCATCTCAGTGGAGTAGTACTGTATTGATAGTTGAGAGTGTCATCTAATTATCTGAAATATTTACTTGACTAAATAAAAACTGCATTTGTAGAATGTTTTGAATTCCAAGCATTTTCCTGTCTAGATATTTCTATGCAGGAACAGGTAGACAATATTTTTTCTTCTTTGAGGAATGTGTTGGTTTTGTGCACTAAAATGCTATTGATTTTCAACCTTATATGATATATATTTTGAGTATCTGTCAATACTCAATACTGTCAATATTTTTGAGTTGTCCTGTCGAAGAAACTTGAGTTCTTGAATACAGTTCACGCTGTTGTTGTTCTTCACATGTACAGATAATTGTCTCTGTCAATTTCAGCACACAATGAGTGGTGCACATTCTCATTAATAAACACAACATCATAAAATGTCAGGCAACTGATGCCCTCTGTTGTGCTCCATTTTAAAAAAAACATCCTATGCGAGCGCCCTCTGAGAAATGCATCAGATAGAGTTGCTCTGAGACCGACTAGCTGATTACTCATTCAGACAACCCACTGACTGGTTGATTTTGAAAACGTGTAGCTTTGCACATCCCTAATTATTTGTATAACACAGCTTGCACGCATCCCACATGCCTGATAAAGAATTTTTTTATCTCCCGTACGTGCATGAGGTATGGTTCATTTCTATGTAAATTTTGTGTATGTGAGCTGCTGTAAACCTGTTGTAATTGTCAGCGCAGTGCATTTACCTAACCATTTCAGAGTAGGGTCAGGTTTGAGTTGAGGAGGTTGCATCAACATGGGCTGGAGTTGGTGTTCAAATCCTTTGCAGTCATGAGAGGTCAGTGTCTGCGCGGCTGCCTGTTTACTACTGAGCGTATCCTCATCTTTATGTCGCGGCACTTTACAGCACCAGCACTGTCCTGTTACACAAGATCAGGGCTCCCATTTACATCACCTCCTCCCTTCTCTACCTTCTGCCCATCTTCCTCCTTCAAACCCCCCTCCCTCCTGAATGGGCTCCTCTGTGCTTATCCTCAGCTGCCATCCGCCCTATGCTCTCGGAACAAAAGAGCATTCATGGGACCCACCGGGCCACGGTGCTCAAAGGGTTAACACTAGGTTAACACTGTCTGGCTGCTGTCTTTGTCAAGGAGTGAAAGTGTTCATAAACGCATGTATACGTGTGCGTGTTCGGCTCTGAGAGTGTGCGGTTATGATGGGTCTGTCGTACATGTGTCTTGAGTGCTTGTCTGCTTGTGTATGTGTGAAAGAGAGCTAGTGGCATCTTTATTTATTTATTTATTTTTTTTATAAATGCGTACTTGTGCATGGGGGGGTTGTTGCTCAATGGGGGGATGGGCGCCTCAGGTTTATTGCACAGGGTTTCCCAGTAAAGCTGGCAGGGACGCATTGGCCAAGGGGAGAGAAAGGAGGGGGCAGGGCCACCAGGGTGGCAGGAGGGGTTAATGGGAAGAGGTGTGGTTTGATATCCCGCCCTCTTCATTGACAGGGTTTCCTTCGGCTTCATGCAGGGGTGGAGTCCGGTCAGATCGACTGATAGAGTCCTGCTAAGTCCCCCTCACCTCACACGAGCATCATCATTTTTAAGAAATTTCTCCGTTAGCGTTGTGAATTGGTTTTAAAGTCAAAAGTAATGTTCTTGAAATGCAGTCAGGTCAAGTTTACTTCCTTTTAGAAGTCAACAGGATATTTAAGTTACTTGCATCTGAGCGAGTGTGAAATTGATCACAGCCATTACTAATAACTTAAAGTGATGCGTAAACTTTGTGTGTTCTGAGAGGATGCTTGTTCACTTCAGAACTAATTAAGGCCATTAGCATCACACTCATATGTTCGCTTGTGTGTAATTTAGGAGACTTTGAAGAGGAGTCCAAGCAACCTTCAATGTCAGAACAGCAGAAACACCAGCTCAAGCACAGAGAACTGTTCCTGTCTCGACAGTTCGAGTCTCTCCCAGCCACACATATACGGTAAACACACTCACAGCGCTCACAGACACAAACATCTCTGGACTGAGTCGTGTAATCCCATCAGAGCCCAGACTTGGACTCTGTATATAAGGCAATTGATTTGTTGTGATATAGTCTTATTCATACTGTGCATGTTTTGGCTTATGGTTTTTCAACAGAGGAAAATGCAACGTTACACTTTTGAATGAGACTGATGTTTTAACTAGCTACCTAGAGAGAGAGGTAAGAGTCCACCTGCAGGACGAGCACTCACTGTGCGCTTTATCATGGAGTGTCACAAAACTACCACGATCACTAAAGCCATGATTGAAAGACAAGCAATATCATTACAATTTAATATAATGAAATCTGTTAAGTTCTTTCATGTTTTATTCCTGAAATAAAACAATAAAATATTTTATGCTAATAACTCTTATTGCTACACAAAACTACAAAATACTATTATTGATTTATGTCAAGGTAGTATTTGTACTGAATTTGGCTTTAAAAAAATTTTAAAAAGAAGCCAATTTTGTTCACCCATGTTTTATTTTTACACAAAACACGGTAATGAAAACGGTAACATTGTAAAATTTTATTGCAATTTAAAGTAACTGTTTTTATTATGCAATATTATTTCAAAATGTAATTTATTCCTGTGATCGTAGAGTCGAATTTTCAGCAGCAATTACCTCAGTCTTCAGTGTCTAATGATCCTTCATTATATAACAGACAACATTTCTTATAATCAATGTTATATATATATATATATATATATATATATATAGACACATAGATACAAAATGAAAAACTTTTGCTGATTTTAAAATGATCAAATGACAAGCTGCGTGAAGTGTTTGTGTTTTTATAATGTGTGCATTTGCTCTGTAGGACTGCTTCTTCTACTCTCTGGTGTTTGACCCAGTGCAGAAGACCCTGCTGGCTGACCAGGGTGAGATCAGAGTGGGGTCCAAATACCAGGCAGAGATCCCCGACAAACTGGCTGAAGGTCCGAAGTATTTAAATTCTCCACACCCTTAGTGTCACAAAAAATTGTCATTTTGATGTTTAAAAAAAACGTCTGTTTACACACAGTACTCTGCCTTTTTGGCAGAGGCTACACTAACTCCTTTTGATTGGGCTAGTCAACATTTTGATAAAATCGGGTTCAAATCTGCCTTTGGCTAAGTTTTTATTCTGCTTAATCAAATTTCAAACCAAATCAGGAAAGCATTTAATTTCAATAAAAATAAAGGAAATAATCAAGAAGTCAAAAGGTATTGAGTATTGTTAGGGTAAGTTAAGGGAGGGCTTTATTATCCCAAGATGGCATACATTTAATAGCTGAAATTAAAATTTACACTCAATAAGTAATTGCGTGCAGTTTTATTATGTACTACAATACTGAGGTGCAGATAATTGCCAGTATTTGCAATAAGTATTATAAATAACTGAAAAGTCCTGCTATTTTTAAGTAGTGTAAATAGAATCCATTGCTTTTTGTCAGGATTGCAAATACATCAGTATTTCAGATCCTGGTATTGATATTTTCAGCGCACAATTGCTTCACTAATTCAAAACCAATCATTGTTACCATGTTTTCCCCACTCAACACTCATCAGTTGATTTAGACAGTCGAGTGCAGGACAAGCTTGAGACAAAGGTCTGGGATCCTAATAACCAGCTGAAGGATCCTCAGATAGACCAGTTCCTGGTGGTGGCACGGTGAGTATTTCACTCTTAGACTGACCATTATTGCTGCTTCAAAATTGTTTGATTTATTAGCATATTAATTCAAATATTGTGTATTTTAGGGCTGTTGGTACATTTGCACGTGCGCTAGACTGCAGCAGTTCAATCCGCCAACCCAGTCTGCACATGAGCGCAGCGGCAGCATCTAGAGACATCACGCTGGTGAGAGCTCATAGTATCCTTAACTACTCACAAGAGCGTTTCATTTACTACCACCTCACTTCACTGTGTTCTCATGAAAGTCTAATATTTACACTGTCCCGTCTTTCTGCAGTTCCACGCCATGGACACACTGCAGAAGAACGGCTATGATCTCGCCAAGGCCATGTCGACGCTGGTGCCGCAGGGTGGCCCGGTGCTGTGCAGGGACGAGATGGAGGAGTGGAGTGCCTCAGAAGCCATGCTGTTTGAGGAGGCTCTGGAGAAATATGGCAAAGACTTCAATGACATTCGCCAAGACTTTGTGAGTTTGAAACGCTATTATTAAGCTTTTGCTTTCACAAACACTGCACTATTTGAAAAAGCTCCGATTTAAATGTTTATTTGTTGTTATCCTGAAGTTGCCCTGGAAGTCATTAGCTAGCGTGGTCCAGTTCTACTACATGTGGAAGACTACTGATCGTTACATCCAGCAGGTAACAAACTTTTGCATGTTTAAAAAAAGTAAATAATTTTTTTTTATATTTATGCATGCATAAAAATGTTATTCAAACCATGCTTTTCTCCACAGAAAAGACTAAAGGCAGCAGAGGCTGACAGCAAGCTGAAGCAGGTGTACATCCCCACCTAGTGAGTATATAGTGTCACTGCACTTTTACTATTTGAATTCAAATGGCACTTTCCAAATATATTCCACAAATTGGTGTCCCTTTAGTGCTGTTTGTTTTTTTGTTTGGTTGCATTTTATTCCAATAGTCCATTTAGACATTCTACTAACTATAAGTAACTTTCTAACTACATGTCTACTAACTCTCAGATTAGACTGTTTGG
The DNA here is from genome assembly GCA_032361065.1 of Enteromius trimaculatus. Classification (NCBI taxonomy): domain Eukaryota; kingdom Metazoa; phylum Chordata; class Actinopteri; order Cypriniformes; family Cyprinidae; genus Enteromius; species Enteromius trimaculatus. The sequence continues at coordinate 1,034,677 of JAUMHP010000285.1, forward strand.
GTAGGTTTAGGGTTAGTAGAATAAGTTGACACATACTTGCAATGGTTCTGATAGTATGTAGTATCTTGTGTATCCACCAAAATAAACTGTTAGAAGATATTAAGCAGACAATCTAATAATACTCTAATGACTGCTAGTTGATATGTAGTTGCAAAGTAATTTACTGTTATTAGATTGTCTAAAGTGGACCATCTAAATAAAGTGTTACCTTTTTTGTTTTTTATTTAAACATATTTTGTTATAAAAAAAAGAAATAGTTTAAAATACTGTGAAAGATAAAGATATTAAAGATATTTAAGTACCAAAAAAATACCATTTAAAATTTCTATTTGAATATATTTTAAAGTGTAATTTATTTCTGAGATGGTAACGATAAACTTATCCTGAGTTTTTCAGTTGCGGTGTGTTGAACTGTTAATGTACACTATATTAGCACAGAATAAAAAAGAAGCTATTTTGTTTATTTAGTCTGTTATATGTCTGCATTTAATGTTAGATTAATATATTTGTTTTTTCAACTCGTTAACTTGAATCTAAAATGTGCTTTCTCCTTCAGCACCAAACCCAACCCCAACCAGATCAATGCACCTGGAAGTAAACCTGGCATGAATGGTGCCACTGGCTACCAAAAAGGCCTCAGTTGTGAAAGTTGCCACAGTGAGTGAACTCAAGTATTTAAATATAAGCACAATTATTGTGCATTATAATGACTGTATTGTTTGACTTGCTACTCCTCCAGCTGCCCAGTCTCAGCAGTGGTACGCATGGGGCCCTCCCAACATGCAGTGCAGACTCTGTGCATCCTGTTGGATTTACTGGAAGAAGTATGGTGGTCTTAAGACCCCTACTCAACTAGAGGGCGCCACAAGAACTGGCTCAGTATGTGAACCGTTTTTTTTGTTTGTTTGTTTGTTTGTTTGTTTGGTTGTTTTTTTTTGATGCAGCTTTTTACTGTATTTAAAAATGTTTAATGCACACAAAAATCAGCGGTGAGAAATCTGGTTGGTTTCATTTGGTATCTTGGCGTCTAAATTATACATTTATAAAACATAAAGCTTACATCACATTCTTTCAATAGGATGCAGCCCCACGTGGTCACATGACCCGCCAGGAAGTACAGGGCATGTCCCCATTTACCAGCAGCGCAGGCAGAGCTAAGCTTCTGGCTAAAAATCGGCAGACCTTCATCCTGCAGACCACTAAACTCACTCGAATCGCCCGTCGGGTGTGCCAGGACATCCTGCAGTCCCGCCGAGCAGCTCGTCGCCCCTACGCTTCCATTAACGCCAATGCTGTCAAAGCAGAGTGTGAGTATTCTACTACAAACTTGTTTTTCCCTCAGTTTTTTTATGCAGTAGCATAAACCTGTTTTTTGTTTTGTTTTTTTAGCTCCAGATTCCTTTTGACTGTTTGTTTGTTTGTCTTTCTTTAGGTATGATAAGACTTCCGAAAGCAGCAAAGAGTGCTATGAAGAACCGCCTTATTCCTCGACCGTCTCTCGTCAATATAGTTAAAGAATTGGGTATGGCTTCAGTATATTCAATATTAAAACTAAAATAGGGATTGAAAAAGGATTTTAAGATGGGGAAAAATACCACAGATTGTCTTAAATTATGAGACATAAATCATTTGTTTGGCACAATGTTATATTTAAAAAGTGATCATTTGACTTTGCAGATTTTAATATTTTGAGTGTGCTTGTTTTATTCTTCAGCTGTTCAAGCTCCTTTGAAACTTAAAGCCCCTCGAGGTGCTCCAACCCCTATCAACCGTAACCAGGTTAACCAGCCTCGGAGCGCTTCCGCCCTACTGGGCAAGAGGCCCTTTGACAATGTGAGTATTGCATACAAAGACATGTTAACCTTCCTGCGGGTAGAAAAGTGCACACACATCTAAGCCCTCTCATTGGCTGCAGGCTGGAGGTAATTCTTTGTCCACCAATGGAAGGCCGTTCGCATTGGGAATGAGATCAGCCAACCAGTCAGTCATCAAGAGGCAGAAGGTCAGTCAAGGAGATGCTCCGAATCCAGTGGTGTTTGTGGCCACGAAAGACACCAGGTTTGTTTCCAAAATATCCCATTCACGTGTTTTTGCCATTTCCCTGCAACTAATTCCACGTGTTATGTGGTTTACAGAGCCCTGAGGAAACACCTCACTCAGGCCGAGATGAGGCGGGCGGCCAGAAAACCACACCTCCCGGTCAAAATCAAACTTCCCGTGCCGCCCCGGCCACTTCCAGTACCCATCATACCCTCCAGCACCAGTGAGCCAATCGTGTTGGAGGATTGAGCGATGCTCCAGTAGACCACATCCATTGCCAGAGCATGTTAAACCCGCCATCATCAGCTGTTCTTCTTTATTCCTCGTCTTCTGTTGTCCCCCCAGATCCCATGCTCGGGATGATGACGTACCGCATACTCTTACACCAGCATACACCACACGTCATAGCGTTTTACTCCCAGTGTTATAGTTTAAGGGCTCCGTGCCCTGCTGTCCCGTTGCTTTTTTTAAAAATTGCAAATACTTTTAACTGTGTAATTTAAAGCAAATCATGTTCATTCTCAGATGGTGGAAAAGCACACTTTATTTTTCTCCAGTTCTGTCGTTATTTGTATAAATATTAACAGGATTTTTCAAGAGTTTGATTCTTGTGTGTATGGAAAGTGGGATTTAAATGTGTGAGGGAGTACATGGTCTTTTTACCGTCATTTTCTTAATTTTCTTTGGTTGCTTACGTTAAAAACAAAAATCACTTTTTTTCATGCTATATAGACAAACGATTGCGCTGCTCATTTTCTTTCAGCCAGTACTTGTGGTTCCAGCCTTTCAGGCCTAGCTGAATTGTGGAAAGATGGTATCATGAAATGCATTGCAGCAAAAGTATTGCTGGCCATAGAAGCAGATCTGCAGTCGAGGTGGTTTTTTATCGATAGCGACCGGGTTTCTCAAACTAAATGTTTTTTTTTTTTGTGATCATGGATCCAAAACTCCTGCAGTGTAGCTACTCCAGTCAGTGATGTTTGAAGGTCTAGTAGGTCTTAGTATGAAAACACATGTTTGATGACGTAGGAAGGCTTCGGGTTGTAGTAAAGTGTTGAAGGTGTTCATGAATGTATGGCGAATCTTGGTTTGAGGTGGTTGGATGTCGCAATCAGTTTGGCCTGTTTTGTACCTCAATAATTGAGCCTTTTCCATGTATGACATCATGAACAAAGCCATAAAAGTTTGTTTTCCATGTCTGCTTTTTTTCCAAACAAGTTAACACATTTGCATTTGTGTTATAAAGGTCTTGTGGGCTACTGGGAAGCTTTTGTTAGCAATTGTAGATAATGAGAGGGAAGAGATGTTTTTGAGTTTTTCTAGTAATGACTCGACTATAGGCCGATATTGATGCATATTTTCCCCTTAAGTGTTTTTTTTTTTTTTCTTTTGTCCAAACTGGATCCAGTGAGATGGAAAAGGTGTTCTGGAGTTTTCCTAGACATGGCTCAACTATAGGCTGATATTGATGCATATTTTTGCCTTATGATTAAGCTTTTTTTTCTTTTGAGCTGAACGGTTGGGCTTTTTTGACAGACTTCCTGGCTTGTTGAGATTAGTCAACACAAAATTTCATTGTAAATCGTTCCCCCGATTTGGGGTTTTGTAATGTTTCTTAAACAAATGGAGCGTGCACTGCACACTAAAGACACAAATAAATGTTAACATGTCCCCTTTTAATTGTCACACGTTTTTTATGAAGGGGGTTTGTGACCCTACAATGTTTTGGCAAAGCTTGAAGATAAAAAAAAACATGTTAATATTGATCTCCATTATGGGATAGAGTTGGGGGAGGGAAGACTGGTTGATTTTAGGGTTTGATTCAAGGATGTGAAGGATTTCATTTTTGTATATCAATGAGAAATTTCTTTCAACTCACAACTCAAACTTTTTTTTTAATATTCCAGTGTCTCTGTATCCTTTAATGTATCTTGTGATAAGAAAATAAAGATCTTTTGTTTGTGGTCCTGATAAGGCAATGTTTCATGTTTCTTTAGGGCAGCTTTATTGATTTATTTGCACTTGCAGTGGATCAAATACCATGATACACACACCATATTGGTTTTGGGGGGTTTTTTGTGAATGAAAATGAGGCTGTAAAGTGTGAATGCCTGGTTAGTTTGTACAGTTGTGTAACTTTAGATGATTTAACCGATGTAAGATTGAAAATGCATATTTTCAAAAACATGCCTGTGACAAAACTGGAAAAAGTGCTTTAAATTAAATGTTGTAAAATCTTAAGAACAGACATGCTTTTGCCTCGTTGTCATCCATGAAAAAAATACTGTCAAATAATGACCAAAAGTATGAAGTAATGCCAAATAAAGGGTTAAAATAAATTTGCCATTTGCAACCTCAAAAAGATTTTTTTTTCTTCCGCTTAACATAAAATAAGAAATTTTAAAAAATATTTTATATTATATTTCCCATTTGTTCCTATAGCCTGACGCCCTGGGGCATCCTTGTGTCTTCCAGTCGGGTTACCAAAATCCCGTTGGGCTATTATATAGGGAGGAATAATATATTTCAATGCTTTTGCACTCTTTCACAAATATATTTTGTTAATTATGTAATT
>JAUMHP010000285.1:1052648-1063226 GCA_032361065.1 Enteromius trimaculatus
TATATTACAAACTTTCCATTAAGACCCTAAATAATCATATTAGCTAGTGGAAAACTGGGTTTGTATGACCCCTTTAATGCGGACCCAAATTTGAAAAATAGCATAGCATTTTCTCACCCTTGATGAGTTCGCTTCTTCATGAGTACAGATTTGGAGAAATAGTGCATTATATCACTTGGTCACCAATGAATCCTTTGCAGTGAATGGGTACCGTCAGAATGAGAGCCCAACAGCTGATTAAAACCCCCATAAAAATCCACAAGTAATCCACACGACTGTCGCACTCATGCTGGATGAATATAAGTGCACAGTAGTTTATTCCAACATCTTTAGGAGAACTGGTAATCCAAGAGTGGTCACTTCCAACAACTTTTTAGGATGAATAATACCAGACAATGAAAGAAACTGAATGAGGAACTTAAGTAGAGCAACTAATGAGAGGCAGACAGGTGAAAGAGATTAGTCGACTAATGAGCACTACCGTGATTAAACATTGTGTGAAGTGAAAAACTGCATCTTTTTTAGAAACAAAGCCATCATTTAGGCGATTTAACTTAAAACCGTGACGATATGAGTCCATAATCCATAATAAAAAAAGCTTCCTCCAGTGAAAAAGTCCTGTTGTCCTCGCACATCAAAATCCATCCATATTTGTTTAGAACTGCTGCAGACTGTGATTTTATTCCTGATTCAGACTATTATTGTGAGGTTTTTTTATCAGCTGTTTGGACTCATTTTTTGATGAAGAAACAAACTTATCAATATCTTGAATGGACTGAGGATGAGGAAACGTTTTATTCCTTTAACTAGTCATTAACTAGTCTAGACTTAATCATTCAGCTGAATACTGTAATAATACAAATAATAATAATTTTAATTCTGTTTATTCATTGCTAGGCTGGGCTCTAGTCATATTAATAATATGAATGAATATCAGAGTACAGCATATTTTTGATTGACGTATAATATTATATCAAATGTATCATGCATGTACTGTTTCAGTTTGTTAGACGCAGGCATCATTTTAGGACTATCCATAGTGGACAGGTAGTGTTACAGATAATGCTCCCACATTACCACTAGAGGGCAGTCGAGTGTTTAACATTTCCACTTGATCTTCTGTAAAGCATGGTATCTTGACTGTTTTCCTGGATTGTACCAGAATGTAAGTGAATGACTGCCTTTGTATACGACAGTCACCAGCTTTGCCTCAAAACTGTATTACAGCAAAAATACTAGTTTATTAATATCTTTCAGTTAATATCTTACCATGTGTAGTAAAACGTAGGAATTTAAAATTAAATTGCATTTTTGTTTAATTTAATTTCAGTGTGTTATAATGATCTCTGAAGGGCTGGAGTTTTAAGCTTTATCAAAACATAAAGCTGTTATTTTAAACTGTAATAATATTTCACAGTATTATTTGTTATTACTGTATTTTGATTAAATAAATGCAGATTTGGTGAACAGAAAGAGCGATCAGAAAAGACATTTCTTTCAAAAACAATGAAGATATTCCAAACATTCAACTGCTACAGTTTATATTGAGGGTTGCTTTGCTGATATCTGCATCGTTTCCACCGAAAACAGGGCACTTTCACTACCACGGTCCATGCTTGTCTGCTTTATTCAGAGGTACTTACAGTGAATTTGCCACAGTCAGCAACACGACCTGATGTATCTCGCTCAGCAGCAGGCCAGAAAGTTGGGCACATCGGCTCTTTTCCTGAGTGACAGGGACATATTGGCTCAGTGGAGGTTGGCACTGCGTTAAGAACAGGAGAATGAGATTGTAGCGTAGGTGTGGAGGACACATCTACAGGCCCTGACTCTCCTCATCCTATCTGCTTTGTCTGGGACATTTGTTTTGTGGCTGTCATTATAAAGGAATTGATTTGTTTCAGGTCAGAAGTGTTTGCAGATCTTATCAGGAGGACTTGCAGTCACCCCCACAAACCCCTGTTGCACACGAGAGAAGAAACACCAACGATTTGCTTCACATTACCTCAGCAAACAGAAATAGCCGCAAAATCACTTTAGAGATAATACGTTATTCATGTCAAAATATTTGGGGGGGAAACGTGTGGCGTGTTTATTCCCGTACTATAATAACCTGCATGCATAGATTAGATCAGACACTTTTCATAAAGACAGGTCTTAAGGTGCTGTTAGATAATCTAATAGTCAAGCATTAATTTTAAGGAAATGAACAAACAGATAGATACACAAAATCCCAAAAGGACAAAGCTGTTAGATTCATACAGGAGCCAACTGGATTTCACCTCAATTGGCAACATTATCATAAAGCTTGGTACTTCCTTGCCCAGAAACTATTCACTAACATTTATTTGTTTACCCGACGCTCAAATGTCCCCTTTCCATATAGATTACGGAAGCACTTTGCAATAATGTATTGTAATTTTTTTTTTATTGCTATTGCAATTCATTACATTTACAAAGGGCAACGTGATCGGTTAGAGATGCAATTTGGCTTGAAATGTCTTGTTCAAGGGGTGTAACTTCATATCGCTCAGAAAATAAGTGGTATGATATCAAGATGCTTTGTATTTATGGCAACCACTTTTCTTCTGATGGCCAAAGGAACACGACTGGTTCCACTTATCTTTTCACCAGCGACTAACAGAAGACCCTGAGGTGAATACAGCATATCAATGGTATGAACATGACTCTAATTCAAAGTATCTTTACTCACGTTACAAAAAGAAGGAATGCATGTGATTTGCTAGAGTTACAGCTACACGATGACAGTTCTTTTTACTTCTGGGGTTTTAAAGCAAAATAAACCAAATAACATAAATAATAAGCAAAAGTGTTTGTATTTTTTTTTTCTTATCTATATACTGTGTTCTGAGAGATTCAAAAATCTAGGATTTTTTTTATGTTTTTGAAATTAGTCTTGCAATTATTTAAGCAAAAATACAGAAAAATTGTAATATTGTGAAATATTATTGCTTATTACGTTTTCTATTTATAAATGCAGTTTATTAATACTTTATCATAGGTATTACTATTGCTTTGATATCAAAGCTCAGTTTTCAGCTCCATGATCCAGAAATCAATCTAATATGCCGATTTGGTTATTGATATTGTCATTGACATTAATATCAATGTTGAAAACAGTGTTGCGTAATATTTTGTAGGAACGGTGATATTTTTCAGGATATAGAGTGTTAAAAAGAACAATACTTCTATGAAACAGAAATCTTTTGTAACCTTATAAATAACTTTTAATCAATTAAATGCATAATTTTCTGATTAAATAATATGAATATAATTTATTATTTATCTATTATTATATTTTAAAATTATTTTAAAATAGTTTTTAATATGCACTATACTATTATATAATAAAAAAAACAATAAAATACAAACTTTCGAAGGTTGTATATGTTGAATTGCGTGACAAGATAACATTTTGTGTACTGATGCAATGACATATATTCTTAACTCCTTCTGTAAGCGCTGTAAATCTTATTCATATGTTATGTGTAGCACAGATGTATTGTTTTATTTTTCTGGCATAATTTCAAAGAAGTCACTATTGCTAATATTTTCTGTGACTGTTGATGCCATAGTCATACCTCAAATGATGAATGAAAGATGAATATGCTTGCTCCTCCCTCACTATAAATCGCTAACCTAAGCAAGGGTACAGTGACATCTCCTCTAAATGACTCAGCACTTCTCTGAAGAGAACACAGTGTTTCAGACCCAGTGAGCCTGAGATCAAGACTAATTATCCACCATTACACGCATTGAGTATTGTTATTTAGTTTCCTCATAATATAACAAATGTAAAATGATACTACACCTCAATTAAGCAAATGGCAACTGTTTCCTTGTCATTGTTCTTTAAAAAATAAAAAAGGAAATCTATCAGGACAAACTGCTGTTAAACAGTACTTATTGATTAGTTCGTGGCTTTTCAGAGAGACAGCAGGAGGTGACTGGACAGTTGGGGACAACATTTTTTTAGGGCACTGTCTTGAGCAACAATAGATCAATATAATTTGGAGCTCATGCTCTCAAAATGACTGCCCAGCTCAGCAATACTTCTATATCAGGAAGAAATGTAACAGCATTATGCTTTTGCAATCAATACGCACAGTGGCGGTTTTAGGCATGGGCGAACGGGGCAGCCGTTCAGGGGGGCATTTTTTCATGACACATGGGGGGCGGCACAAGCACTAATTGGGGGGGGGAATCATCTGCGCCCCTAACGGTTGTCTATCATAGCCTACCTGTGACTATGGCGTTTAAATAGCCTAGTTTCAGATCTAACGCATATAAAACAAGAGAGCACAGAACAATATGCGTGTGCAAAAATGCACTCTCGCGAGAATGGCGCTATGCCGCGCTCGCTCGACCCTCTGCGCTCTCTCAGCTGCTCAACCCCTGCTCGCTCGTCAGCTACACTTTTGAGTCTTTGGAGGCGGGGATCAAATGTCAGATCTCTCCGCTCGTGATTGGTATTTTCAACACGTACCACTCATCATGGCTTTACAGTGAACAGTGTGTTTGTGTGTGTGGGTGTTTTTTTTATATAAATAAATAATTAATCCTTTATAAACAACAATACAACACCAATAAATATTTGCAGTAGAATATAAATATCTGGTATAAAACATGAAACATAGTCATTTCAATAATTGAGAATCAATTTAGAATACTGTAAATCCGTTTTTGGAATTATTTCTTCATATCACACATTTAAACCAATCTTTAAAAAAAAAAAAAAACATAACAGCATACACTATCCTTCACAGCGTCAAACATCAATCAATTATTGGTACATAGTTTTCCTATCTGACAGTTCTATATGGATAATAAGTTTTGGGATCATTACTTTTTGACAGTGGATATTTATGCCAAGTGCACATAGCATTTTCTGATATTTATAACATTTATTGCAAGTGATAATTATCTGCACCTCAGTATTGTAAATGTGTTTTTTTTTCTATTCATATCATTAAATAGATGCCATTTAATGTATTTATTGTCATTACTTTTTGATTATTTCTTTCATTTCTTTTTTAAATAAATGCTTTTCTGATGGGGGGGTGGCGTGGCTAAGAGGGGGTCTCGCCCAGGGAGTAACTCAATGACAGCAGTACAGTGTACATTTTAGGACATCCTCAGAATGCATCATGGCTCAGACTAAAAGGCCTTTGTCAATGGACCAAACGTCATCGTGACTTCAGGTCTCTGAAAAAACAACATCCGGTGTCAGGTCTCTTACAATCAGGCAACACACACAATTGCTTATTTAATCTGAATATTAATTTATTCTAACCCACTGTTTGTTTGTGTAACATGACTGCACACACACTTGCTTTAAACCTAAGATAATGATCATCATGATAACACTATTTAACTTGGATTTAAAGGCAAACCATTTCAGTCTAAAGTAGCTGTGTGGATCTGTCTAGGACAGGACAAGAGGTTGCAACCCTGGACATGATTGAATCCCACTGTACTCCTCCTTTAATCTGTGCTCTTGCTTAACTTTGCAATGAAATATATCAGCGCGGTCAGGGTGAAGATAAGACTGAGCTGGACGTTTACACCAGCGTTCGCGAGGCCACGGCTGTGCTTGTAGTGATTGATGGCGTGTGTCAAGCAGGCTTAACTGAAACATCCTCCATCAGTTTTGCCCTAGTCAGCCTTTCATGCTTTGGAAATATGACTCCTACAACAGACAGAGTGCATCACATCTACATTATTGTACCTTCCAGCGGATTCCAGTAGAAATGATTGCTTCCATTTGGTGGCAAGGCTGACTTTCATCTGATGCATCGCTGGCTAGATGCACAGATGTCCTCAATTCATTAGGAAGCGAGCCCGCCCAATAGAGTAACTGGCAGTGGTTGGCTTTTTCCTGTCAAATCTGTTGCTCTGTGGATATGGGGAGAGCACGAGCTTAAGATCTGCCATTTGTCAGCTTGCTGGGAAAAAGCTTTGAATGGGATCCAAAGAGAAGAAGACATTGTTCCTTATGGATCCCCGAAATGAGAAAGAACGCTTGTTTTTTTTTCTCTAATATTGGAAAGAAGCAAATAAAGCAAATTATCCCTTTTCTGCATTCGATTGCCGCTCCAAATGTATAATGAAATTACTAATGCACTTCTGCCAATAAGCAACATCTGTAGTGCAGGTTTGAGCTTAATTCCCTCCAAATCACACACTGAGATTAATTCCCAATAAAACTGCCTACTCAGTGTCATTGAACTGCAAACAAACTTTTGGTCCTTTAATTTGAATAACTGGGATCACTGTTATGGGATGAAAAACATATAAAAAGTGTACAAACTGACAGTTTTGATGCCTTACACAAAGCATGGATTTTATTTTATCGATTTCATTTTTCAACAAACATGTACTATTATGTATTAATATCACTGTAAAAAAAGTACTGTGATTTTAACAGAAAAACAACTTAAAATATTCCCTGTTAAACAGTTAACAGTAAATTCTAGTTAAATTTACAGTTTTTCTTATCAGTGATGTTTATTATGGTTGTACAGTATGTTTCATGTAATGTTGTTACATTAATGTTTATTGCATATTTCAGTTTAATAATTCTTACCAAAATGGTGTTTAGAGTTTGTGTGAATGACACTGAGCTTCTTCTATATATCTTCATATTTAAAAGTTTCTTCTGGGGATTTGGTTCATCATGTGACTTTCTCATCACCACCTGCATTTGGTCAGTATCATCAGTATATTTCACAGGTACAAAACAGATTTCAGTACTTTAATAGGTTGGTATATTAACATTATATCAGTTAATGAAATTACAGTATTTAACTGTAAATGTAACTTAAAACCAAAAACATTGTTACCATATTTTTTACGGTAGAATTCCATTTTACCGAAATTTTTTTACAATGTATATTTTAGGAATTATGTACCTTTGAGGTACTAATATGCATCTGTTAGGGGCAAATATGGTACAAAGGTGTATCTTTTGAAAGAGTAATGTAACGTGATCATTTACTTGCAGCTTGGTAATGTAATTCTAGTTCTGTAAATGAATGAAATATGTTATTATATGTTATATAATCGTCATGATCAAACATATCATTATAAAAATGTAATTTCAAAACAGATATATTTTGGCCTTTAAAACCTAAACTTCATGTATTTACAGTTCTGCGTACACACAAAATGTTTACTTGTCACATAATTTCTGCATGCTGACACTCAGACACCAGAAGCACACCCTTAATCTGCAAAACCATACACTCATTCTCAGCTTTTGATGTCATAATGAAGTGTTTGGAAATGTTTACTTTTAAGATGTGTTTGTGAGTTCAGTGCTTCAGTGATTTTGTGTATGCAATTCTTTTAAATTTGTGCGTAAAGTTTTGAAAAAAAGAGGCTATGTTTTGAAAATGTGAAGCAGTTTAACTTCTAAAGCTATTATTTAAACTTTGTTTTGTCAAACTGTTAAAAATGACACTTTTTGCGGCTACATAACTTGACATTTCAGTTTTTAGGTTAAATTCAGGATTTCAATCAAAATAAAAAAATCTAAAAATGTTTTAATTCTGAACGCACAGTAAGTCGTTTTTGCTCAGTTTGCAGTGAATTCTTTCTTTTAAATGTTTCTAAGTCGCTATTTGTTGGTCGTGAAACCCAAACGAACAAGACTGCAGACATACGCAAGATCCGTGAAGCGTTTTTGAAGAGAAAGCCGTCTACTTCCCATCGTAAGCAGATTGTGACTATGTACAAGTGCTTTTTTTGGTCATTCTCTCAGGACCCCCCGTCCCCTCCTTTGAGGAGGATTTAGCAAGTGCAGCTTTGTGAGTGTGCGAGGGAGAGTGTCTGCGCACTCTCACAGCCGGGTGGGCTGGCTCAGGGTCACGGGTCACTGGCCCGCCCAACTTCCATCAAGGAGAACAAAGCGTCTCCCCGGCCCAATGAAAGAGCAGGTTGGGACTGGGCTCAAGTCCAAGGGTCCCGGCCCACATCGGGGGCTCACCAGGGGCTGAAATACGCAAAGAAATAAATAACCAAATAATAATCAGATCCTCAGTCGTCTGGAAAGCCGGTCATGTGGGAACGGTCGACGTGCCCATATTTGGTTCCTCTCATGAGGAGCCTAAACGAAGACACGTCCCCCTTTACACATCCCTCCCTTTTTCTCCATCACTTTGAAGTCTGCTTACTTTTGTTCTTTACATAACTCGATCTGATTTTTTTGAAAAAGCTAATTTGTATGCCTTTCCAGTGACATAGCTGCCACCCAGAATTCTTCACAAGAAGGTGGCAGAGAGGTCAAAGCAAACAGACGTCTGAAAAAGAGGCCCAGGTATGACTAAGCTAAAACATATGATGGGAGACCTTTGAATTATTGTCACTGTGTGCACATGCACGCACAATGGAGGATTAAAGGCTTGCCGGACGAAATCACTCAGAGAATAGGAAGTTGGGGGTGGGGCGCTTTTTTGGTTTTCTCTCTCGATTAATTTCCCGCCTAAACCACTTACTTCCAAACACGACGACCATGCACAGCGAGCCGACAGATTACACAGATGGACAAATATTTGCTCTGGTTTTGTTCCAGTGTTATTGTGAGGCTTGAATGTGGCTTCAGTTAAAAATTTCACGAGGAGTTTCTCAAGCAGAGAGATAAACAAGCACATTTTAATGCTTAGTTTAACAATTCGAGTTCAGAATTTAACAATTGTTTCACTTTGATTTTATGAATTGGAATTTTAATATATTCCATCAGAATTGGAACCTAATTTTGAATTTTCCTGCCCTGATTTTCTTTTTTCTCTAAAACACCGCTTAGATAACTTATTAATCAAAATTTTTAAAAAAATTATCCATAGACTATAATATATTAAGAATAAACTGAAATAAAATTTCCATTTCCCAGGTTATCCATATTGTATGTAGCCTATGTGTTTTTTTATTGAATTAAAGTATCAATGATTTTAATATTAATTTCATTATTAAATTTGAATTATAATTTTATGCATATGAATTGTAGTAATTTGTCAAAATCACTGTTTTATGTTTAATAATAAGTTCATAATTTAATTTAAATTTTTAAAATAAATAAAATCAAATTTAAATTTACAAATTTACATTAAATCCTGCATTTTGCACTGTGAAATTACTATATATGTATATAACTGTAAAATGTACTCCAAAATGTTAAGTTTATTTTATGAACTGTAGAATTTACTCCAGAGTTTAATGTATATTTTAATGTTACTTGTCATGTTTTTGCAAGAAGTAGTGAAATTTACTTGCAATTTGGGATTGATAAGTCTCTACACCAGTTGTTTCTACAGCAGTGTGTTTGCTACTGTAATTCAAATTCATCTCAAGTTGGGGAATTCCACACAGCACTGGTGCATAAATCAGTTTTTGGCTTTTGTAATAGAAATGGAATTTAAAGCTGGAAAATATAGAATTTTAAGACTTTTCTCCTTTTTCCTTTTAATGATGTAGTTTATGCTATGTTAACTTCCCCTCAAATGTTCTACTGCATCTTTCAGACTTGTGCCAGGAAGATGACAAATGTACTGCAATGTCTTCCGCGGGAGCTGATTTCTAAGGTCTTTCCCCCTTTTTATAGGAGGAAATGGTATTTGGAAGCTCAAACAGGATGTCCCGCTGCTCGTCCTGACTGTGAACCCCCACCCAACACTGTGAAATGGCTTAAGTTAATCCAGGATCCTGAAAGTAGTGCAGTTTTTTTTCCCCTCCCTCTTGTTCTTCGTCATTTAGAAGGCTTCAGGAAAAGAAGAAGGGGACACAATGATTTCCTTCTGGTGTGTCTCAAACACAGACAGACTACCTGCCGTGCCAGACTATCTCCATGAACGTGAGCAGTGTTTATGTCCAGCGTTTGAGGAGGTGGACTTGAAGGAGCCACAGTTGAAAAAAAAAAAAAAAAACCATTTCATTTCAGATAAAACTCTTAAGATTAATATAAAGCAGGCATCTTTGTGAGTTATAATGAAATTAGGAAGGCGCTTATTAATGTCTCATTTTATTCAACAGGAAGATGATTTTGAACTAATAAGGCATTTGAAGAGTGAATAACTTTGCTGTGTTAACAGATGGTGCCAAAAGAAAAGCTGTCTCTCTCAAAATGTCGCTTGGGACATTTCCCCCCCCCATACGTTTTTTGTGCCCAAACCCATCAAAGCTCTGGTATGAGACTTGCTGTGGTTCTTTTAATTGGTTCATGGCTCAGATTTATGAAGTAATGAACAGGTGTTGGGTGGGAGGGACAGCATGACATGGATTATAAAGAACCCCCACACCATCTCTCTCTCTCTCACGTCTATAGTTCTTCTGAAGTTCTCTTGGACACTTTGTAGATCCTACAAAATAATCCAGTTTATCATTCAGCATCAGAGTACTGGATAGAATTCATTCACAGATTCAGAAACAGGTTTTACAGGTATTTCTGAGCCACCAAAATACTGAAGATTTCTGCTGAATGCATCAAAGATTTATCTATCTATCTATCTATCTATCTATCTATCTATCTATCTATCTATCTATCTATCTATCTATCTATCTATC
>JAUMHP010000285.1:1072052-1086460 GCA_032361065.1 Enteromius trimaculatus
TCCTGGAATGTTTTCGTCAAAAACATTAATTTCTTTTCGACTGAAGAAAGAAAGACATGGACATCTTGGATGACATTTGGGTGAGTAATATATCAGCAAAAGTTTTTTCAAAAGTGAACTTCTCCTTTAAACCTGTTAAGTTTAGTGAACAAAGCATTTTTGGTGAAAACCACAATTTGTGTGTCACCGTTCCAGTGGTCAGTGTGTGCTTTAGTTGTGCTCTTGGTCCTTACAGTATATTATTATGATGAATGAATGTATATTATTAAATGTTGTTTTGACTGCTGAAATCAATTAACAGCCAGACAAACCAAGAGCAAAACTCATCAGGTGAGGATGATGATTATGCTTGTTTTGTTTTTTTACCAGAGATACGGTGTATTATAGTCTATTATTTGTGCTGTATGTTTGACAATGACAGGCATGTGATTACAGATAAACACCCTGTATCTTCCACACATTTTGAAAGGATTTCTTCTGATCCAAAAAAAATGTTTTTCTGTAAGGCACACATAGACATCAAGAGTCAGCATATGAATTTTGAGAGACACCAATTAAAACTTATCAATTGCTCCCATCATGCATTGCGACATGAATAAATTATGAGCAGAATTGTCTTTCTTTTATTTTTCCTGTTTTATGTGATGTTTTTATCAGTGTGTTATTAGTATGTTCAGATTTGATCTGTTTTTCTGAATGCGTGGTTTGTCACCATTATTGAGATTCATACGCGAATTTTTCATGTGTCAGGATCAGAACAGCCGGAAAGAAAATGTGAGAAAAACACAGAATGTGTAACCACAAACCTGTCATTGTCAATAAAAGACATACAAGGCAGATAGTAGACTCTAAATACGTTCAGTGATTCAACATAATCATCATCACCAGATGGGTTTTAGTTTGTCTGGCTATTATAACTCAATTACAGCAGCCAAAACAACATTTAATCCTACCAATATAAGGGTCAAGAGCACGACTAAAGCACACACTGACCACTGGAACGGTGACACACAAATTGTGGTTTTCACCTTACACACAAAAACATGCTTTGTTCACTAAGCTTAACTGGTTTAAGTTACAGTGAAGCGAAAATTTCACATACTGTAGATTCTTCCTCATTCTATCATGTTACCACAACGCAAAGAGTTTGCATAATTTCAACAAATTCCTTTCATGTAAATAAAACACAATTTGGTTGTGTGGAAACAAGATCCATGATTAACTGAATTAAGTTAGTTCAAATAGTCTTTTTTTTTTTTGTTGTGCAGAAATATACTATGTTAGAAATGTTTTGTATACACTCCCAGAAATAAAGGTACAACAGCTGTCACTGGGGTGGTCCCTTTTCAAAAGCTACAATTTTATATCTATAACGTTCAAATGTGTACTTTAAGAACTAATATTTACCAAAATGGACACATTAGGTGCAAACATGTACTTTTACAAAAGGTACTGCCCAAAAGAAAAAGCTTTTGTGCTTTTATTTCTGAAATTGTAAGCATACTACTGTACATACTGTATGAATTTGAACCATCATAAATTAAGCAGTCTTAGCACACAGTCTGTCAATTGTCAAGAAATATATAACAGATTTATTTTTAACTTGGGCAAAAGGGATATTAAACCTTAACCATTTTCCCAAAGGTGAGAAAGGTATAAATTTGTTTGTATTCTTTTTACAGTAGATTTTACAAATATCTCATTTATAGGGGTATTGTTTTTTTTTATCCTTTTTACTTAGTGTCTACCAAACAGGTACAAACGTATGCAGTTATGACTTTTGAGGAACAAATAAATAAAAAAATAATCTTTTTTTTTTAATCATATTCTGCTTTGACCAGTTAATTTATATTTTCTAAGCTAGCTGATCCCCAAGATTATGTGATGGTCATTTAATACAATTTTAATCACGTTGTACCTTCTGTGGCAGCAGACAGCAAGTACACTGGGATTGAGAGTGTTTGATGCACCCATAGCATTGTAAATAATGGTGTGCCTATAAGGCAAAATAACTGATGTGGATACCTGTACGGAAAAAAATCAAACAGACCGCAATATTACAGACAGAACAGGTCTTCAAGAAACTCCTGAAAGTTCTATATTGATGCCACAGTAAATTTACCGGCAAGTGTTTATAAAGGTTAAATAAAATAAACCTTTAAAATGACTGATAGAAGCCTGAATGCAAACATAAAAGACTCAAACCTTAGAAGGCCCAGTATATTCCACAGATAAAACTGCACACACACAATCGGTTTACTCTGAAACTCCTCCAGTCTGATGAGGAGAAACAGAAGGACATTTCTCTGCATTATCTGTAAATGGAAAACTGCATTAATGAACAATAACTGAAAAAATGAACACACTTTTTAAATGTACTTCCTTCTTGACTGAATCATGATTTGTGGTCAGAATTGGGGAAATGTTTCACAATAAAAAGAAAAAAAAGAGAAAGATAAAGAGAAAAAAAATGTTGGTTTAAAGGAGCTCTTTTTATCATTTCTTACAGGTGCAGTTGGGCAAAATCAGGTTTCTACATTAGTGCCGTAAATATGGTGTTTAGATTTTACCTGCATAAAGCGAGGGAAGAGTCTGCACTCCTCAAATCCATCTGCAATATGGAACAGTTCTAACAAAGACAGCAGCTGACAAGCACCCATCATAACGCCCGTAAAATAGAAGGTGCCAGCCTGGGCATCTAAAAGCAAAACACAAGCTCACGTCAGAGGAGCTCTGTGATTAACTAATATAAATGCATCATTCATTCATTCATTCATTCATTCACAATGAAAACAGCTATCGTTATGAACAGTCTAAATCCAGGTAGACATATTTTAATTAATTGATTATATCCATTAAAAATCCAGAGTAATATGTTTAACTCTGATATCTGTGGAAGTCAAAGCAGGCCTGGCATCAGAGGGCTACATATAACTCATGGTCTAGGATCGGTTTTCTTCATAATAACAGCATAACAAAATCGATTGGGCAAACAATACAGCAAAACTACCCTTCTGCTTTGGAAAGTGTCAAATGATTTTACAACGCGTTTTCACAGAGGGAAGCAAAATAGCCAATCACAGACATGTTTGTTGATTTCTAAAATGTGGCGGCCAATCAGAAGTGTAATAACAAATTACACTTCCATTGGTTAATGTATTAAAGTGTTTTAAAGTGTTAGCTAATTATTGTAAAGTGTTACCAAAATAATGTATTTTGAGCATTTACTTGAAAGTTACCAACCCCCCCACCAACCCCACGTCCGCTGGGCTTGAGTCAAGGGCTCTTTCATAAGAGTGCTCTGCTTTGGTGGTTACACAACTCTTAACAGCCACTTGAATAGTTCTCTAACAACATCCTGGGTACAAATGATAGAGATGTAAATATAAACTGTGGGTTTGTTTAACATCCCAGGGTTATTTGCATGAGCACTTCAAAACAAGCTCCTAACTGTTGCTTACCTTCGCCAAAAGAGAGAAATCTGGCTGTCATGTTCGTAAAAACCCATGTGTGTCCGCAGAACTGAAGCAAGTTGTACGAAAAGAGATACGTGAGACTGAGGCTAAACCTGAAAAAGATTACATTTTTAAGTGACAGACAAAAAATAATCATTTAACCCTCTTGCAAATTATTATTCAACATGATGACGAATTTTAGTGCGCAATTGGTTAAGGCACTTTTAGTTAGGTTAGTTAACAGCCAGAGGCAAAATGGGGTTTTGAATATTTGTTGTTTTTAAATAATCCATAAAAAAAGTGATGACTTGTCAATATGAGAGTTCGCCTGGGCCCGCCCATACTTCCTGTGACACTACATTCAATTTCGCGAGCAGCATGTTTGCCAAGTCAGCATGGCAAAGCTGCCGTTTTAGAGCATTTCCGTTTCCAAAAAAGTGGTAACCAATGAAAAACGAGAACCCCCCACCCCCACCGGCACGACTGAGCCGGGTGTAACGCAATGACGCAGCAGTTCTGCGATGCTCAATTGTTTGCTAAACTCTTCGAAAATAGCTTGGCCAGACTGGGTAAGGGTGTTACAAGGATCGATCCACCGTTTTAGGGAACATGTTTTGTTTTAAAGTAAGTTACAGGACTTTTCTTTTCTGGAGGGCCTTTATTTCACTAAAGATTATCTAATATGGATATCGACATAATTATGGATTATTATATTTATGATATTTTAAAAAGACACTGCTTTTAAAGAAAATATATTAAGTTAACAGATGATATTAGGTTTATATTTCAAATTAGATAAAATGCTGATTTTACAGCAGTAAATTATTGTATCTCTACGGTTTAAACATTTAATAAGCACTGCATGTGCATGTTTGTGTGTTTTATGTGTATAGATTTAAAAAAAAAAAAAAAAGAAATATTCCAAATATTTTTTTACTGTTGTATTTTAATATTTTTGAAAGAAAGAAAGATGATTTTACAGCTCTACAATCGTATCCCTCCCATGTAAAGTTGATGCTGTGATGTTCTGTGCTCTGTGATGTTTAGAAGATGCTAACAGGACACACACACACACACTGTCTGTATAGATTTCTTTAATACATTCTCACCCTACCATGACCACCCCTGTCTTTTGTACTACTAATATCCTGGTTTCAGTTTATTTCCGAGTTTTTTGTTAAATCTGTTGCCTTATGGTTTCAAGCATTATCACCACATTTTTTAATTTATTTTTTATCTCAAAGCACTTCTTTAATCAGCTACCTATGGATTTTTAACGTCTCAGAACAACACAGCCCTGTCCTCCAGCACTATCAGCAGCAGGGGCAGCAGTAATCCCTCAATAGCAACCTTGAACGCCATCAGGTAAAACATAGGCTACATTTGATTTGCATTGACCCCACCTGATGACAGTCATATAATATGATGCAATTTCATTTTAGATTCGTCATGAATGCGAATCCGTTGTTATTCAGCCTGTTCTATCTGCCCCGTTTTTTATTTTGAGCAAATTAAAAATGTTTAGGCCCTGTAACAGAACATACATCTAAACTTGTCCGCGATCGGTGTTTTTCAGCAGGACACGTGTTTTCATTCCACCTACATCGGGTTTTAGGACCATTTAGAACGCGCCGCGTGCGTAAAATTCCAGTAAACTTTTTTTTGGGGACAACACGCCCATGAAGCATTTACAGATGTGTTATTTTGTCTTATTTAATAATTTTCTTATTTTTCAAATTTTGTTACAATGCGCTTTCTTTGTAGTAGGCTAACGGTGCATCTGGGAAAACGACAGCTACTGCTTGAAACACAGCTGAAACCCTCATGTGCCTTTTAGGTGTGATGCATGCCGACAGGACAGAATGTTTTGTGTGAGGCAGCGCGCTTAACATCGACACGAATGACTGCACAATGATGTCAACAATACACCGATTGAACGATACTTATATTTACCTCATTCCTCCCAAGCTTCCGAAGTGATGAGACAAAATAAGGCATTAAGGGTAAAATCAAGTGTGTGAGGAAGTTCTGATCACAGAACTCCCCCTCTGACGTCAAGAGGGCAGTTCGTTTTCCCAACACACACTGTTGTTTGACTCGTACGGCACGAGTCCTCGGTCAAGGTTTTTCTCCCTCTTCTCCATAGTTTCAGCTTACTTGCAATAGAAAGATACGTTTAATCATATTTTACATAGGGCTCACACTTTTATCCAAAGTTAGATTAAAAAAGAAAAGAAAACTTAAAGCAGTCAACAGTAGGCTAGAGTAGGCTAATGACAATTTAATAGTAGGTTATATAAATGGGAATAAATATGGTTTGATGAATGGAGTGATAGAAAAAGAAGAATTTAAAAATTAAAAGAAGTTTAAACGATTAATAACATTTGGAAATATTTTCATTTCTATTAAAATAATGATCTGTTAATCATTAGATAATGTTTAAGTTTCTTTGTAAACATTAACAAGTACATTATCTCGTATTTATAACTATTTCAATACATATAAATTCATGATCTGTTGCTTGTTAATGATTAATTAATGAAGTTATCTTCTAAGAAGAAGCATCTTCTTTTATTTGTTAAGCACAAAGTGCAAATGTATAAGAATGTTCACTTACCTGTTAAACTTTAAAAATAAAATAAGTAAATAAACATATATGCATATATTTCATCATTAAACCTCATGCACTATATTTCAAATCTAACATTTTTTATTCACTTCAATTTTGAAGACATTTTGGAAGCCAAGAAGTCATAAGACCTGGGATTCAAGAGACAAAGTAAATTACAGTATTAATTTTACCTATTAAGTATTTTTTTTACCAGACTTGGAATTCTGACAGATATTCTTATCATGAAACAAACGAGTCTTTATGACATGCTACCCTGTATTGTGGTTTAAGTTTGTTTGAAGAGATTAACTTCCTTCAGTCTTCCTTCCTAGTTTAATTCAGCTTGCCTCACTTGGGTCTCGTCTAAAAGAAATATTTGGTTACGAAATGCTTGAGCCAATTTTTATTGGTCTGTTTTTATGACATAAATCATCTGAGAGGAGTAGTGAAAAGTCAGTGCTCTCCTCAAATAAACGTAAAGCACCATTCACCTGGCATTTCAAATTTGACTGAACTTACACTTTGCCCATATTTAAATAAAGCTTACAGACACATATTTCTCTTTTTGAGTCTTGTCACTTTAACACCACTTCATATTGGAACTGCTTTTATGAATTCCGTTTCTGTTTTTTAGGAGTGGCCTGCACTTCATAGCAGGATATAAGGCCTGGTCTGAGGAACAGCTGCTGTGATCTGCCATGAATCAACGTTATAGAGTTCTGGATGAAAAAAGAGAAGGTTTGGAAATTATTAAATAATTATTAAATAAAATCATTAAATAATAATAATAATGTAATTATGATTAATCTTCAATAAATAAAAATAATGGTCCTTCAATGGACTGAATTCTACTTTTTTTAGGGTACTGTCAAAAGAGAGAGAGAAAAATTTTCTTTCTTTCCTTCTTAAATACTGTGAAATGCTTAAAAACTGTGATTGTAAATAATAAATACAACCAGATGGTGTGGATGAATGCAGATCAAGAAAGCTGAAACATTATAAAATGATCCAGTCCCAAGAATTAGTTTTGTTCCTCAAGGACACTGGGACACTTTATTTGCACTTCTGATTTGCCTCTCAAATATACATTACTTCAGTGTGGACAACCGTAAAGGAATATTTTAGCAATACATACAGTAAAGTCCACAATTACAGTCGATAACTTAATGTTATTCAAACATATTTCAAGTTTTGTAAATATCATGAGGGTTTCATTTTGGGGTGCACTGTCCTTTTGAGTCTCCCCTTGTAATCTACCCTGCCCTGTATGCTGATAAACTGAATATGTTGTGAAAATAAGACAAACTGGCAATGACTGGCAAAATTACCTTATTTTTCATTTCATTTAAGTTTGTTTTTTTTACTTTTAATGTATTTAATGTAATTTAATAATGAGCAGTTTTAGTTTGTTTAGCCCTCTTTCTGGTGTTTTTCTCATAGCACCATGATCCTGAAGGAATAATAATTTAAAAAAACAAAAAAATGACACAAACCCCCAAATACTACACAACTTGTAAAAATATTATTAAAATGTCTTATGTAACACGAAAAACATTACACGATTACAAAATCATAGATCTCTGGAACTCCAGACATTTTAACATTTTGAACTAGACTAGGCCAACATAAAGTTTGTTCCAGATTTTTACCTCATTTACATTAATATTGTCACCATCATTCATTACATAGTTTTACCTCTGTCTTTGTCCCGTTTTTCTTCTTCTTTTTCTTTTTTTTTTCCTCCCCTGGGCACCAGAGGTCTTTTTGACATTATGGTAGATGTTCAGGTGATGCGTGTGAAAGTGGCTGCACAAGGAAAGAAAGATCATGGGTCGAGTTATTATATAAATAATTATTATTTATTATTTATATAAAAAATGGGACAATCTCTCTCTCTCTTTGTAATTAAAAAATAAATTGTAAAAAAATTGTTTTGGCGCCCCTAGGGATCGGCGCGCCCTTAGCATTTGCCTATACTGCCTGCGCCCAGGGCTGGACCTGGGTATGCCATTTTGCTTTGTGTGTGCTTTGTTTAACATTTGCAATGTATTCATTAAATACTTCCATTAGAGAGGTGTGGTAACACGAGTGAAGGTGATCTTCAGCTGAGTGAGGAGGGAGGTTGCATTGTGACATCAGCTATGGATGTGGAGACCATGATCCCAACACTGCTTTTTTTGAGTCTCTTTGGACTGAACTTCAGTTATAGAACACACATTTTTGTCAACCAAAAAAAGAACTGGAAAGATGCAAAGGAGTACTGCAGAAAAATCTACGATGACCTGTCCACTGTCTCCAGTCAAGACATACAAACCTTCTGTCAAAATCCAGAAATCACTTCAGAATATTTCTATTGCGGGCTTCAGAGAGATTTGAAGAACTCAGGGTGGATGTGGTCTGATGGCGCACCTGCATCAATTAACGACTGGGATACTGCTCAAGGATCTCAGGCAGGTGAAGACTGTGGTGCAATAAAAAAATCCACCCAAAAAATACATGATTATGATTGCAAAGAACAATTAACGTTTTATTGTATGACAGACTTGCACCTGATCCAGGAGAGCAAAACTTGGGAAGATGCTCTGGACTACTGCATAGAACGCAACAGTAGCCTGGTTAGTGTGAACTCTAGTGAGATTATGGATATAGCGGTGAAAATGGCTAAAACGGCCAGCACAGTCAACATCTGGACTGGCCTCCGCTTTCTGATGGGCCAGTGGTTCTGGGTGAATGGAGGTGATCTTAAATACAAGGCCTGGTCTGACAAGGGAGAGGTACAGTGTCCTGCCATGAATCAGCGCTGCGGAGCCCTGGATAAAGACAGGAAGGTTTGGACCCCCAAAAGCTGTCAGGAGAGATTCATTTTTTTCTGTTCCATAAGACCCAGATAAATACATTGTGCTACTTCTAATGTTAACTGCATGAATAAGCAACTGGCAAATATTGCAGGAATGAAACTTACTTCATAAACATATATATTTTAAAATGTATTTCACTTATGCATTTATTTTATTTTATTATTATAAAAAAATTGGAAGCTGTTTTTCCCAGCATTCAATGTAATTTGTTTGAATAGAGAAGTTGCAGTTTCACAAGCATGTAATTATATTAAAGCAGAGGCATGACTGGTTATTTTTTGTTACTGATTAAGCATTATGGGAGCTTGTATTGTTTGCAGCTTGTTATTCTATGCCCTCTAAAGCCAATTATGCAGCTTTTGTTTCATTCTATGGTTGCACTTCGAAATGTCAAAGTGCATACATTTATATGAATGTATCCTAAGCCGTGGATTGTTAGATATTATTCACTATATAAGATTTCATTATTTATCAAAGATTTATGTATTGTTAATCATGTTGTGCATCTGCAGTAATGAGACATAATAATAGCAATACAATAAAAACATGTTTGTTTGGCTGGAATTACCTTCACATTATTACATGCAAATAATGCTGAACAGCATGCTACTGTTGCTTTGTGCAATATGTAAACAATACTGTATGTCTGTTTATTTACTAATGTTGTGAATATTGTGGAAATATATTATTTGAATGGTTATAGAAATTTGTATATCCGTACGTTTCCACTGTGTGGGTTTATGGTATTTTATTTCCTCCTTTTATAGATTCTTTCCTCAGTAAATGGAACTTAAGAAAAGCAAAATAGTAAATTTTGTGTGAAAAAATGAAAAACTCCATTCTAGAATGTACGTATCATATACTCTGTAAATATAATTCTGTTACCTTCTCATACAGTAGGGTAAAGAAATCCTGTTTCTGTCAATAAACTATCATACTGTTTTGCAAGCATTTCTAACTGTGTGTAATATGTGATAAGGGAGGAGCTAAAACATGACCATTAGACCTTTTAACAAAACATAAAAAAGAGATATTATTATTCTCTCACTCTTCTTCTGTCCACTGAAAACCATTTAAGTGTAGTACAGTGACAAAAAGTCTAAGCAATTTTTAAAGAGCCCCAGCCAAAAAAAAAATTTCAAAAAGCCTAACTTTTTCTGAAATGTCAGTATTGCATTATTCACATTCGTATAAAAAAACAGGCAATGCAAATGCTATCAGCCCAAAGGGATTGTGTGGTCTTGGCTCTGTAGGATGATACATAAAAAATACGGTGACAACGTTTTAGGTTTAGTTATTTTAAGTTAAATTCACAGTTAAATACCGTAATTTCATTTTCGTACCTCTGAAATACTCTGATAAGCACCAAATGCAGGTGGTGATGAGAAAGTCACATGACGAACCTTCACAAGCAGGTTTTAAATGTGAACATCTATAGAAGGTGCTCAGTGTCATTCACACAACCCTAATAAACATAACTGAGAAAAACTAAGAAGCAGCAAAGTTATTTCGAAGAAAAAACATTAAACTCAAACTAAATTTAAAATGCAATGCAGGGAATTCTGGGACTGTCAGTTTGTTGTTTTTCCCAGTAAATTTTACAGGAACGTACCATTAACTATTTAACAGAATTTTTTACTGTTAAAAGTTAGTAATTTTTTACAGTGTGTGCAGGGTCAGAAAGCTCGTAGTTATAATGACTGAGTGCCTCAGACCTTTGAATTCGACTGCTTCTGGTTTATATAAAACAAAAATGAGGAATGTGTTGGTTGTGTTCACACACTGCCAATACACATTTGTGACCTTGGACCACAAAATCAGTCAAAAGTGTCATTTTTTAAAAAACTGAGCTTCATACATCACCTAAAAGCTGATTAAATAAGCTTTAATGTAAGATCCATTGATGTATGGTTTGTTAGGATTGGACAATATGTGGCAGAGATATAACTATTTAAAATCTGGAATCTGAACACTGCAAAAAAAATCTAAATACTGAGAAAATCACCTTTGAAGCTATGGAATATGATCTATATTTAATGTTTTTTTTTAGCATAAAAGAAAAATCAATAATTTTGACCCCTACAATGTATTTTTGGCTATTGGCAAATATACCCCAGTGACATACTGGTTTTGTGATCCAGGGTCACATTTATCCACATCAACTTTTGCTTCAAGACACTGATAATTTCTCGTCTTACTGCAAAGACCATTAAATCCTTTTGGACTGATAGATTTTGCATTACCTGTTTCTCATAAGATGTGGGGTAAAATTTTAATAATCCAATACTGACTATTGAGAAGAGGGTAGGCTTTTATTTATTTGTTTCTTGGCTGGGGTGAGCTCTCTAAAATTGTTTAGAACTTCTGTTAATGCAGTCCCATGAATTGTTTTTTAGTAGAGAGTAGAGTAGGAGAAGTTAAGTTTTTTTTTATTACAGGAATTATATTTCACCTAGAACTGATTGTTTCAAACCTGTACAGCTTTATTACGTAGAACATAAGAAGATAGTTTGAAGAATGTTGGTAACCTTGAACCAGCTATTAAAGTCTTTAGAATCACTATAAACCTCTTGTTTGGGCAGGCTAGAGCTGAACTTAGAGGATGTTGGCCATACAGGCTCAGGAAATGACGGTCCTGCTAATCACTGGATTTTATATTGTAAACCACTGTATACGTTCATCTTCAATCCAGAAAATGAAATAAATATCCATAGGTTATCTCTTTTCAGATGTGACTGTTTAAAAAAGGTGGTGGAATCACAATATATGTAAGAAATACATTTCATACCAGGGTGATAATGTCAAGAAGGAGTTATAGCTTTAAAAATGGAACTTCGCTTACTTGACTTATTTGGCTGTTACAAGACTCCTTCAGCAAATTCTGCATCTCTTGGTTTGGAACGACATGAGGGTGAGTAATTAATGACAAAATTGTAATTTTGGGGTGAACTAACTCTTTAGGTCATTGTCTCGAGTCAATAATTTCTAAAATAATTATTAAAAATAAACATTTGATGACAGATAAGTAAGTTATTTCTGATCATTTAAATAAAAAAAATTATATCTTTTGGCCCTCTATTTGAAGCTCAGTCACTAAATAGTTCTATAATAAATTCTCTTATTGTAAGTTTAACTAATATTGTAGTGTAATATTCCATGTAAATTAATTACACAAAAATGTGATTTTAAGCAGCTCTCTGTCTCTGAGGTCCATAAAGCTTTGAGTTTTTTGGAACCATATAAGCCTGCAGAGCTGGGATTGTTTCATTTCACAAGTCAAGTCAAGTTTGCGCTTCCTTCTGATAAACAATTAAAAATTAATTTTCGTGTCCCGAAGTTTGTTTATCAACAGCACTTACAGTTAGTAGGTATTTTCTTTTCTTTTTTTTTGCTGAACCATTGACTTATTTAATTTTGTTCCCATTGTGAAATACCTATAAGATTTGAAAATCTGCTTTTGTTTCTCCTCTTGGAATGGATGCTTTGAACAATTATAGACCAATATCTAAACTACATTTTATCCAAGCTTTTGGAGAAATTATCAAATGAACAATTAGAATCTTTTCTGGAAACAAATAATATTTTTTCTCCTTTTCAATCTGAAGCAGCATAGTACCCTCAATGCTATGAAAGTGTTTAGTGACATTATTGATGACTTAGATTGCAACAAAAATGTTCAGCTCTTTTTCTTGACTTTTGTCACAGTTGATAACGCATACTCTTAAAAAGACTCTCCATTGTTGGTCTCTCTGAAAATGTTATTAAATGATTTGCCAACTCTTTCAGGAAAAAAAACTGTGTTTTAAAAGACTGTACTTCATCTATTTTGTCACTTTCCAGTAATGGTGTTCCAAAGGTCTGTTCTGGGACAATTTTGTTTTCCTTGAATATAAATAATTTATGCAATAACATTCCAACACTGCTGTTTACTGCTGTTCTCCACCAGCCTCACAAGCACTATTTTCTAATATTTACACCATTTACTCTGTCACTAATAATAAGTGTGAGATTTTGTGTAATGAAGTCTGTTGAGTATTCTGCAGTTAAAGTTGGTGGTTACACTAGATTATTTGTTTAAATGTCACTACTGAAACAAGTAACTGCGATGCAAATTCTTATTAAGAGTTTAATATATTTTTGTAGTCATGACTAATTGTTGCAATTTTGGATCTTAAAGGGATACCTCCCAAAAAAATCTATCATTTATTCATTCTCGTGTGACTTTCTTTCATCAGTGGAATTTTTTGAACAATAGTCAATCTCTGTGATTTCAGATAATTAAAAAAATGGTTGCCTTAAAGTTGATCATGAGATGAAAACTTCTCAATTCTGAAGTAGTAAAATAGCCTGTGAAATTTTTGCACACCATTTTCTACACATCTCCCACAATTACTCTATTGTTTAACTTACTGTGAGACACTATCATAATTTTTTCACAACTTTTTTTAAGTGTCAGTTTATATTCATTGTGAAAACAAACAAACAAAACGGACTTATTTCTATTTAACATAAAGCTT
This sequence comes from Enteromius trimaculatus, assembly GCA_032361065.1. Taxonomy (NCBI): domain Eukaryota; kingdom Metazoa; phylum Chordata; class Actinopteri; order Cypriniformes; family Cyprinidae; genus Enteromius; species Enteromius trimaculatus. The sequence continues at coordinate 1,085,494 of JAUMHP010000285.1, forward strand.
TTATATTGAAACTATAATTGAATGTGTAAAATACTGTGAACACAAACAAATTGTGGAGCAGATGTCTGTAATTGAATTGAATCAATCCAACATAATTTTTTTCAGTGTGGCAATGAGAGCTCAGCAGTTGCTTCAAAAGCTCAACCCATGCAAGTTATATGATACTACATGGTGGAGTAGGTTCATAAATCACTTCTTCCTCCATTAGATGTTTCTGCATTCACTTGGCCTGTGTTTATTCTGATTTTGCACGCCTCATAAAATCGGTGAAAAACACACCATCTGGTCAAAACTGTCGCTCGTACATATTGCCCATTTTATTACATTCAACTTTAACTCTATAACTCTACTTAAAAATGGATACATCTTTTAAAGTAAACTATATGAACTATATCTTTTACTTTAAAAGAGCTACAGTATGTTGATTTTGAGTAGTGTCCATCCTTTTGATGGTAACCTTACATTGGAATTAAGCTTTCAAATAATTAACCAGTGTCTCAGAGTCTAAACCAGGTAAAAAATTTTATGGCTAAATCACTCACTCAGTCTTAACAGCTTGTGTGCTCTCCCCAGTGGTAACCATCCTTTTGCGGTCCCTTATGTACTACTTAGCATTTAGAGGAACTAGAGCAGAGATCAAAGATAACTTTCTCCACTATAACGTGAACATCAGTAGATCACAGTTTTATTTACTCGCAACATTCAGTAAGTACGGAAGCGTATTGCATTCACTTGAGGAAAAAAAATATCTGCTCTGTTTTTCTGAATTAACGACTTAATTATCTCAGAATTACTAGATAAATTTTCATCAATTTTTTTTTTTGCTCTGTTTTTCTGAATGAACGACTTAATTATCTCAGAATTACTAGATAAATTTTCATGAAAAAATGTTTTTTGCTCTGTTTTTCTGAATTAATGACTTAATTATCTCAGAATTACGAGATAAAAAAACAGCGCAAAAATTTTT
>JAUMHP010000285.1:1086560-1099109 GCA_032361065.1 Enteromius trimaculatus
GAAAAAGTAGAACATCATAATCACGAGTGTCACTACCTAGCCCATACACCAATAATAAAACCAGATCATTCATCGACAAAACTACGAATAGTTTATGATGCCTTAGCAAAATCGAAAAGTTTTATGTCACTTAATGATTGCTTATATTAAGGGAACCTAAATCTAAATGACTTATTAGGAATCTTATTACGATTTAGAATAGGAAAATTTATTTTAACAGCGGATATAGAAAAAGCATTTTTACAAATCGAAATAAACCAACGCGATCGAGATTCCTTACGATTTTTATGGCCTTCTGAAAAATCTGATCATTTAACATCAAAAAACGTTGAAATATATAGATTTAAAAGAGTTCCATTTGGACTGAAGTGCAGTCCATTTTACTAATATCTACAATCTTACATCATTTAAAGCAGCAAGAGAATGAACACATACAAAAACTAAGGGATAACGTCTATGTGGATAATGCAATTTTAAATTATGATGAAGAAAATTTGGCAATCGAAGGATATAAGTTTTTAAAATCTTATTTTATCACATTAATAGTTTAATCTTATGCGGCAGAAACCAGCTAAAAAAACAACAACAAATGACTACAATATTCCTTGCTTAAATAAATATTCCTTGCTTAAAAATAATGGTTAAAATAAACAATATCACAGTGCAGCCCAATATTCATGAGCCTCAGAGATATAAATACGATTGACAGATATTTAAATATTAATACAAAAATAACATACAAAAGGTTTCTTGCCATTTGTAACAAAATATGTTTATTAACAAATGATCTCTTTAGGATTACATAAACTGTAAAAACAAACCGTTATAAATAAAACAGATGATTAAAATATGAAGAAATATGTAAAGAAACATATGTGTTTCTATTTCAACATGATTACATTTTATTCCATGTATTTCTTGCCATTTCTTTATTATTATTTGTGACGTTTAGAAGGAATGTTGTTTCTGCACTCATTGTTTTCAGTGTAATTACACAAGCACAGCTGATTGTTTGTTTGTAGGGATGTAAGTGTGGCAGCAGAACGGATCAGTGAAGTGTTCGGAGAATGTCACAGAAAACGCAATATTTGTAAGCAGAAAGTGAACGCTCCGTGCTGTTGATTTGAGAAGCCTGAGATAGCAACACAGATGTGCGTCTAAAGCCCCGTTCACACAAGCATGATAACAAGATAATCATATTATAAATATCGTTCTCAATATTAAAGAAGAGCAGAGTCCACACTACAACTATAACAATAAAGGCACAGAGAAACAATATAACTATTATTTTTAGAACTATTTTATTTTTCAAGCTGATGAACAACAGAAACATTAACAGCCAATCAGAATCAATCCTGCTATTACACGCTTGAGAATTTAAAGCATCTTGCGCTTTTAGAATAATATAATATCATTGGATGCTAATTAATTATTGGTGTGGACGCTAATGCGGTCATCTTTATTGTTATTGTGCTTGGTGTGTAATACTATGAAATCAAATTCATAACAGTTACATTATTGATTTAGCTGACTCTTAATCAAGGCCACTGATAAAAAAAAGAAAAAAACAATGATACATCTTAAGACGGCAGTAATATGAGAGCTGCTAACAATACCAAGTTTCATTCATGGTTAAGGATTTTAGGATTAGTGAAAACAGAAGATTTTACTGTATAGAGCTACAGCATCTTATTTAAATGTAATACTGCGAGCAAATGTGTGACATGCAAATCTACAAAACAGACAGAACTGAAAAGTGTAGTAGAAATTACACAGAGAGAAAACACTTACCGATGATCGCCACCACGTCAGCAAGCATGTGTCCTTTAGACATATGATCTAAACCAGCCTGAGGACCAAAACAGAGCAACAGCTCAACACAAACAGAAAGACCTGCAGTATTTGCAGCATTTTCACAAGTACTCCCATTCAAAGGTTTGAACTCGCCAGGATTTTTAAGAATTGCTACTTTTATTTATACTAATGATTTCCTTTAATACAAATTGTGCTTTTTTGTATACAATTTGTATTTAAAGAATCCTGGAAAAATATCAGGTTCCACAGAAATATTAAGCAGCACAAATGTTTACAACAATTATAATAACAAGAAATGTTTCTTGAGCTTCAAATCAGCAAATCTAAATCATTTCTGAAGGATCATGTGACACAGAAGACCACTTTGTAATTAAAGCTTTAAATAAAATTTTAAAATACACACACACACAAAAAAAATTAATTGAAAAAATATTTTACAATATTAAAAATGTTACTGTATTTTTGATCAAACTGTTGCAGCTTTGCTAAGCATCAGATTTATCTTACTTAAAACTTTTTATTAGTACTCCATGTACTTCTTATCATTTAAAAAGCTTATTTTATAATTGGTAAGTATATTATCAATAACTAAATCCTAATAGTATAATGATTTAATTACCAAGTGAGCAAAGCCAGGTGCCTTGATCTTGCAGCGGTAAGGTCTGCTGGAACCGTCAGACACCAGGTACACACCAAACTCACCCTGCAGCACAACACAGCCGAGTGTGAAGGAGGGAAAATTACATAACAACACTTGTTCTCATTCCTCTGAAGTCCAGTTCATTAATGGGTCAATTTGTTTATTCCTATAAGTACTGAAAAAAAAGATGTCTAAAGATAAATAAATAAATTAAAATCCTCCCAAATGATAAGTTCAAGTTAAATCAAAACAGCACAGGTATCAAATAAAATAAAAGTCATTAATTCAGAAATCAGACACATATTGGTCGTTCCGATATGTTCAACTGAATCTATAGGGCCATAATGTACCCAAAACCACAAATACAACAACTAAAAAGGCCGCATTTCCCACATGTGCATGACAGGAAAACAAATCACCAACCTCACCATGCTGGACGAGAAGATGACCCAAAACCACTAATGAAGCCAATGCAAAAATTTCTCTTGAGAACTGCAATGGTGTGCATGTAACTGTTGGTCAACACATGCTTGTGTGCATTACACTTACTTTTGGTGCCTCTACAGCGGTATATGTGGCTCCCGGAGGAACCTGGTAGCCCTCAGTGTACAGCTTAAAGTGATGAATGAGAGATTCCATTGATGTCTGCATGAAAACAAGTCATGTCAGCTCACATTAAAGCATGAACCTTTTTTTCTGCATAGAAATATTCACATTTAATAACACTGTGGTCCTTCAAAATGTGTTGATTATCAGAACTACGCAACACTGGATTGCACGTTTGAAAAACCAGTAATGACACCCTGCTGCTTTAATTCAGCTAAATACGCAAGCATATCTCACCTTCATCTCAGATCTCTTGGGTGGGGCTATTTTAGCATCATCTACCTTGATCTCTCCAGCAGGCATTTTGTTGAGACACTGATGCATGATACGCAGCGATTGTCTCATTTCCTCCATACGGCACAGATACCTAAAAACAAGATAATATTTAACTAATAACATCTATTATTAAAAAAGAATAGCAATATTTGTGATAACACTATATAATAAGGGCCCATAAGTTAATGCATGAGCAGTACTTTACTGCAGTATTTATTAATCTTCATTAATGTCAATTAACAAAGTTTTTTTTTTTTTTTTGATCTTACGACAGTTCCTCTAAATAATACAAAAAAGCTTTTGATTTTAATAATGTATTACAACTGACATGATATTAATATTATCTGAGATTAATAAATGTTTTTTAAGTATTATTATTTAGCCATAAGTTAAATATTTTAAATTTCTGCAATATATAAACGTATTGTAGAAACTTAATTTCCTGTAAAGCTGCTTTGCAACTATTGATAAAACAAAATAAGCGCGATATAAATAAACTTGAATTTAATTATTATTCATTCTTAGTTTTCCTTAACTGGTACATTTTCATAATGTTAACAGATACAAATGGTTACCAATACTTTTATCTCTTTCTATATTTAAATTCAGTGCAAGTTCTCGTGACAAAATCTGTTTTTTGATCATCCACTTTAAACAATCTACCAACAGCAAGTAACTTTGCAACTACACGTCGATTAGCAGAGTATTAGTAGACTGTCTGCTTAATAACATCTAACACTTTATTTTGATGGCTCCACAAAATACTTACTATCAGAAACTTTGCAAGCAAATGTCAACTTATTCTACTAACCTAAACCTACCCTAACAGTCTACTCTGAGAGTTGCTAGACATGTAGTTCAGAATGAATGAGGATTAGTTATTACAAGTTACTTATAGTCAGTAGAACGTCTAAAGTGCAACCACAAAAAATCATCTGTGACGACGGTCATTACAGTAGAATTGTTGTAAAAATGCTCTTCAAGCACAGAAAAAAAATAGTGTTTGGTTGATTAGTGACACGTTCTCCGTTTATCTTTTTGTAAGCAGCAAACATTTCACGTGTGATAGCATCAGCTTGTGTGGTGAGAAAGCTTAGTAGAGTCTAAGACCAATTTATAGCCTGTGGTTGCATGTTGATTTCCTGTCATTCAACTTCCTGATGCTCTTAACTCAGTCTTGAGCACAACCATGTACGGTCACCTGTCATAGCAGTCGCCATTACTTCCAACGGCCACATCGAAGTCCACTTCATCGTATTTATCGTAGGGTTGACTCTTCCTCAGATCCCATTTAATACCAGAACCTCTGAGCATCACTCCGCTGGAGGAGGAATAACACACAGCATATTGACAATCGGACACGGCAGGATACAGTGCTCTCTGGTGAACTTATTTGAATTACAGTGTACAGTGCATCTGTGGGTGACTAGTTAAGCTAGTGATGATGATGATTACATCTCACCGCATAAAGAAGTTCCATTAGGGTTTGATTTGTGCAGGGGAGAGAGTGACGCTTAACACAGTGCTGTACCTGAATCCATAATTGAGTGCATCCTCTGCCCCAATTACACCGATATTAACAGTTCGGTTCCTCCAGATACGATTGTTGGTGAGCATCTGAAACGATATTGCAGTCATATTCACTTTGAAACTAATTCCAGTCAAACTGAAAACCAATGCATTTTGAAAAAGAAACTTTCTATCCATCTTCTTACTTGATTAGAAAGGCTGTGTTTACTCTGCAAGTCTTATGGTAAAAAGATACGATCTGCGCTATATCTGATCTTTTGGTCCCTGTTTAGCGTTTCACTTTAGACACGACTGGTATACATTTAGGTTTTTTTACCCAAAATGATCATCAGGGTAACCCTTTAGAACAGGGAACACTTATTCACTATTAACTACAACTTTTGGTCTCAATTAAATATAACATTATTATTAAGTAAGAATATTTAGTAAGTTTAGGTATTGGGTAGAAACAGGGATGTTGAATAAAGCATGTGCTTAATTGATCCTACTTCTAATATTCTAGTAATGCACATGCCAATACGCAACTAGTTAAGGTGACCCTAAAATAAAGTCAGTAATCACTTTCCTATACACATGGCAGATCCTTGGATTTTCAGTGGATGTGCTAGTAAAATTATTTATGTAATTCACATTGAGTGGCAATTATTAGTCGCTGTTAAGTTCCAGAATGCTATTGGGTTGTTGTTTTGCCTGTCACCCTCTGCTCTATTATTTCAGGTTATTAGCGCTTGCGTTTATTCCTCGCCACTGCTGCTGATTGGTTGCCTCTCATACTAATACTTCAACCAATCCTGTTACTCTGCTCTTCTGGTTCGTTTATATTCCGATTCATTGCTCGGTCTTCAACCAATCTCCGTTCTCCAGCTGGCTTTTAAAAAGCCAGGTTAGGGGACTGATCATCAGTCTTGAGACTCACTTTGCTCAATGATATTAGTGGCTGAAAGAGGGGAGAAAAGCCGTGTGGTATACAATTCACACAGTAGGTGACTTGCTGTCTTAAAATACATTAGGTAAGACGGTGTGTGCCAACCTGTGTATTTCTTCAGACTGGTTAGATAGCATTGTTAGTTTGTTAGTTTTCAGACTTTTGTTTTTAGATCAGATTAGAAGCGGAAAATTGTGATCAGTAAGACTTTTTGGTTTATTTTCAGGTCTTTCTACCCGTTTTTGCTTGAAATAACTCTTTTGTAAATATTTTAAATAGTAGCATTTCTCTTGCACTTTTACCACTCTTTGTAAATAAATGACTTTGCTTATGCAGTATTCGTTTGTCTCTGTCATCACTTTGGTCTCCACCAGTGAACCATCCATCCACCATCCGCCACCATCATGAATATTTTTTACAGCACAAACAATCTGGATAAATAATGAAGATTTTCATTTGCTATTTTATCTTAAGCTTATTAGATGAGTAAGTCTGAGGTCCTGAATCTTACCTATTAAATTCCTACCTCAATAAAATGTGAGCACATACAGCATTAATAATGTTTTATTGGCAAACATGTTGTCATTGTGTTGGAGTGGATTTCTGAGGGGAACTGGAAGTGGTTGAAACTTGCACAGATGTTGGCGTTTACATGTGTGCAACAAATTCTGATCTGTGACAAATGATATGATTTTCCTTGTGAAAGTGTAAAAGAGTCTAGGACAAATATCACATTTTACAGATGCTTCATACTTCTAGCACTATTCTTGACTGAAACTGGTTGTGTTTCGGTCTACATACCTCCTCAACTTCATCAATGCGAATAGAGAAGTTCTTGCACCATTCATAGATGTCATCCATGAGACCAAGAGGCAAGTCCTGCAATGATCCGTAGTTTTATGAAGTTATCAGCACAACCAGAAAAACACTTTCTTTTTTTTTTACTTAGAAAGACAAAGCGTACCTGATGAACTCCACCGGGTCTGACGTAAGCGGCATGCATCCTGGCTCCAGACACTCTCTCGTAGAACTCAAACATCTGCAAGATATCAAACAATACAATGGTAACTAGCTTCTACACAAACAACAAACAAATGTGCTACATGCAGCATTCTCAACACACAACAAAACGTATATATTCAATGTCTAGTAGTTTTTCTGTTCAAAGAAAGCGGTTACCTTCTCTCTCTCCTCAAACATCCAGAAGAAGGGGGTCATGGCTCCTATGTCAAGGGCGTGGGTGGTGATGCCCATGATGTGATTCAGGATACGGGTCATTTCTCCATACAGCACTGCAGAGGCCATATATAACAACACATTTATGCATCCGATACAGCTAGTTAGGCAATTCCTATTTGTGTGACTGCTACATCTTTTTGTGCCACATTTGGGTATTTTTTTTATTTAAAAATTTTTCCCTAATTTAATATAGACGAGTGTAAAGCAGATAGACAGCATTTTATTTTTGTTCCTCACCTCTAATCCACTGTGCACGCGGCGGAGCCTGAATGTTAAGAAGCTTTTCAACGGCTAGAGAATAAGCCTGCTCATTACACATCATGGACACATAGTCAAGCCTGTCGAAGTAGGGGAGTGCCTGAAGGAACACAAACACAACACAACATTACAGCTAATAAGACTTCACAGACACAGGCAAAAAGCACATTGATTTTTATAACAGCTTAATAAGAATTGCATAAGACAGCCATGAGTTTTTGATGTAAAGTGTAACTTTTTTTTTTATTTAAATTTAACCTAAAGTATTTGGTCCTCAGTGACATATCACATTAAAGGTATACATTTTATCAATAGCTCAAATACTTTATTATGAGCAACAGAACTGTAACACACCAGAAGATATTTTTGCACCACTAGGCAACAATTCAACTAAAATAACACACAAATGAATGAAGCCCAGCAAAACACAAAATGCATTATAAAAAGGATATTTCACAGTATACCAAACAGCTTGTAAACCACTTTCTGTGTACATCACTGTGTAGCACCCATATAGGCCAATTATTAATGCTATGTTACATTGCAGGGTTTTTTTCTTTCAAGTGAAAGCAAAGCACCAGAATTTACTTAACCTATGTTTTTAATATTTAATATGTTTATGATATAGTTTGCATTTATTAAGTATTCATTTATCATTTCAAGGATTAAGGTGCTAAATGCTATATTGTGTTTATAGCTCAGACATGAGGACTTTATTTTTTAGAGGACGTATAAATGAGGCAACGTATTGAATTCAATACAAAGCGTTGCATAAAATCATAAAGGCAGGGCAAGCGATTTTTTTCTAAAATGCTTTAGAAAACAGAATAGGGCTGAATTTTGTCCTGTGTAGACGGTGTAACATCGATTCTGCTTTGTTACACAGAGCTAATTATTGCTTGGGTTGCGTAGGCTACATATGTGTGGAGCGGAGCTATCAAAATAGGGGAGAGACTCTTTTGGGGTAGGGGCATGATTGTTTTGGTGATTTCAAATATCAATAATGGCAAAGTAAATATCAAAGTTAAATGTTGACCATTAAGCACTTGATAATATAGTGTCAGTCAGTAGCGGTTGAATTACCTGTAAATAAGTCTTGTACTCAATCAGTTTCTCCGTGCCACGGTGCAGGAGTCCGATGTGAGGGTCACATTTCTTCACAGACTCTCCGCTGAGCTCCATCACCAGACGCAGCACTCCATGAGCCGCAGGGTGCTGAGGCCCGAAGTTGATGGTGAGGTTGGACACATCCTTCTCTGCTGGTGGGTCCTTGTCTGGAAAAAGTTTAAGATATTTTTAAAATCATGGTTGGTTGAACTGTAAATACGATAATCACTAGGCCGAAACAAGACCAACCGTTCCAAGGTGGAGGTACCCATTTCTCAGTGATGGCAGTGGGATACATCACAGCTCCAGAGTACTGCTCTGCCCACTCCACATCTGGCTGCCATTGCTTCAGCCTGAAATAACACACACAGATTTCTGGGATTTCTATGTCTAATAATGATTTAATAACGCAAAATGTTCATTTAAAATAAATCTAAAACATGTTTAAGTGAAATGTTTTCTGGAAACGCATGTTTGTGCTGATTTTACTTTAAAATACATGCAACTTGGCTTAATATTTAGTTATTTAATGCAATGACATTTATTCATTTTTATGTGTTGCCTCAATACGTTTCTGCCCCACCTTATCTAGAGATGTTGAGATGACAGTTAAATACAAATATATAAAGCAATGCAGATTGAAGTAGATTTTAAATCTGTATTTCTGAAACTGGTTTCATCTCAACTAGCTTTATACTCCTTATAAAAGCAGTTGGTCAGATGGAGGGGTAAAGGATTGACAAATATTGTAATACAATAATCAGAATTTAAAAAAGGGCAGTAATTTACTATGCATTTCAATGCTTCGGGGAAAAACATCGGTTATACAATACCAATAACACGGACACCAGCACGCCGCTAACCAACTAAACCCATTTTTTCACAACACTGTGTAGACGACTATAAAGTGTGTACCTTTTCTGAATTAAAACACAGGCTGGAGTGCTGACATTACTATTTAACAGCACTGAAGGACGTCCGAGTCTGGAGAGCGACCTCAGCATAGTCGCCGCCATCTTCCTCTCTGTCAGCCGCTGCTTCTGCGGAGGATTCCTTACCGTCGATTGTTTTACTGCGGCTCTGGCGCCACCTGCCTGTAGGAGGTTCACACTGAAGGTCGCATTATAATAACTCACAAACAGCCACTAGGTGTCACTCCACTCTGTAGTTATGTTTTCATGCATAGCTTCCAGTGTGGGGTAAGTAGTTGTTTTAAAATGATATATCAGTAATTTTTTCGTTAAGCCCAAAAATTCGATTGAGCCAATCGTTCTTTTGAGCCGGTTCCTCGGAATGTATCAAACACATCGTCCTGACTGATTCATTCGCGAATCGACTCTTAAACTCAACTCAATGATCACAGCGTGCTTTGCAGGTGCAATACACACTGTGGTAAACATGGTATTAGCCTGATACATTCATACCTTTATGTTAATGATATTTGAAGTTAATTGCATATTCTGTATAATGTAGGGTATGTGTTTTCTGAGATATTTATTGCAGACGATTCTATAGGCTACACACCATGCAAAGGGTTGGGGTGAGTATCTTTATTTTATTTATTTAATATCCCTAAATCATATCCTTATTCAACAAGGGTGCATTCAGTTGATCAAAGGTACCAGTAAAGACATGGATCATGTTACAAAATATATTTATTATTTCAAAATGTCAAAATAAAAAATAAATTTATTTAGAATTTTTAGTTTATCAATTTACCAAAACACTGCACAGCTGTTTTAATTTGTATAATAATAATAATAATAATAGTAAATGTTTCTTGGGCAAAAAAAATAGGAATTAGAATGATTTTGGAAGGATCATGCCATTTAACATAACAATAATGTATATTAGTATTACATATATTTAAACAGAAAACATTTATTTGAATTTGCAATAATACTTCATAATTCGATTTTACTATATATGTGTAGTGGACAGGTCCTTAAAGGGCTTTCTCTGAAAACAGCATTAATATTATGTCTATATTACTACGTTCATGAAAATTGTATGGGTTCCTAGTACAATTAATCGTGATCGATTGAATCCAAAATAAACGTTTTTGCTTACATATTAAATATACACAGTACACACACATATTATGTGTATATAAAGACACACATATAGGCTACTGTATGTTGAAAATATTTACATTATATATTTACATTAATATAATTATATCATATATATTTAATATACAATTTTCTTAAATATATACATGCATGTGTGTGTATTTATATATACATAACAAATATACACAGTACACACATATATATTATGGAAACAAAACCTTTTATTTTGGATGCAATTAATCGTTTGACAGCACTAGTTCCTATAAACAATAATGTTGATATATATTTCTTCCTATTTTACTGTTGTTGTCACAAATGTCTAATTGAACTAGTGCTAGGAGACTTTTCCCCTAATAAACTGCATAAATACTACATATAAACCACACATTCAATGCTTCATTGCTTCTTAGAAAAACAGTGCTTTTATTTCTGATATACTGTGAAAAAATAATTACGTAACATTTTTTAAAAATATTGGAAAAAAATCAAAGGGAAATAAAAACGAAACCAAAAAAAAAAAATCTATAACTTTTGTTGTACATCTGTCAAACATTTTTTTCAGCTACCAAGAACAGTACAGTAAGGTCAACGTTTATTTTCTAAGACACAATTATACAGGGTACACTCCTACCAGCAGAAGAAAAGTATTGGAGCAGGAACGTGAGAGAAGTAAATGAACGGATTACATAAAGGTTTTCATATACTCGCACTCGCTCGATCGCACACACAAAAACACACACATACCGTCATCTGCACGCACTCCTCTGGCCTTAAGCCGGTTTATAAAGTGAGGGAATATAAAAGTCATGTTTTCCTAAGGCCACTCTTTATTTTGTTCACTCCTTCATTAATTCCTTCCTCTCGCCTTCATGGAGCTTCAAGTTCTTAGACGGGATGGGGAATGCGAATACTGTCCAGTGGGTCAAGTGTCCCACAACATATTCCCCCGGCCATCGATATAAAGGATGAGTGATTGGCAGCTCAAGCAGGTCATCAAGATGTTTCTGGATCCCTTGGTATCGTACCGGCTCCAACCAAGCTACTCATCGTCCTCTTTGTACTGTACCGAGTCAGAAAGTACCATAGCTGTGGTGTTTGTCAATCTTCTTCACGCAATTGAAAACGTAACAATACTGCATTTAAAGAGTGCATCACATTGGATGTTGTAAAATAATACTTGAAGTCGGAATTACACATGGGAAAGTATTTACAAGGCTCGTTCGAAAATGTGGACGAAGACGAAAACTAGTCGCAGAGAGCGAGTACACTCACGGTTTAGAGGGATTGTCTTCATCCTCGTGTTCCTATCATTGCTTTGATTATGGCATCCTTCAAAACCCGTTGAAGACAGTTAGTTCATAGACATCTCTGTAAGGTAGTTTTTCGTAATTGGCGGGAAATGCTTCAAGTTGTTTGGCACAAATATCAGGTGTGTGTCTGTGTGAATAAGTGAGTGAAAGACTTTCCCACCTCATACTTCACATGAAAGTCCTACTGGTTTCGCAGCTCTTTGGCGCGAGACGTTAAAATCCACTCCAGACCTTTAAATTAGTTCCAATTTGATCTTTAAGACGAATGTGATAGCAGCCTGATCTTAGATCAGTAAGGGTGAGTTTGGATACCTAAGGCTGGATCAGTTTAAGACCTTCTCTGCTGTTTCCAACCCTCGAAAAATACAAATTAAAAAAAAAAGAAGAAAAACTCTAGGTCACTCGCGACCGAATAAAATTCGCAAACAACGATAACAAACAAATCTGCATATTTTCTTGTTCGTTGAGGTGAATATCACCCAAATAAAGACTGATACTCTAACGTTGAACCTTTGGTCCAGAATCACTTACAGAAATATGACAAAAAAAGTTTTCGGTAATATTTGAATATATTCGAGAGAATGCTCTAGCCTAGTGTGCAAATGAGAGATTACATATCGATTATGAGGGTAATCTAAGCTAGAATACTGGAATGCAGTGCAAACAATGACCCCTCTACATAAGCACCATGGAAAAGAGTGGGGCATTCCTGTATATGAATATATATATATATATATATATATATATATATATATATACTTCATGGTTCTG
>JAUMHP010000285.1:1099209-1115983 GCA_032361065.1 Enteromius trimaculatus
TATTTATTTATTTATTTATTTAAATTAAGGTATTGGTCATTTTGATCCGTTTTTTTGTTATCATTACTATTGTTAATACTTTTCAATAGTTTTTTTTTTTTTTCAGTTTGTTATTTTAAGTTAAACTAAATTTAAATGCTGAAATAAAATGTTTAAATGGTTTTATATTTTATTTCATTTCAGTTAAACAATTTGTAACCATGAAAATATGTTTTGGTTTTAGTTAACCATAATAACCCTGCTCTGAGTTATTATTCTGATTACTATACTGCATTATATTATATAATAAAAGTCTTTCTATACGATCATTTAATGACTACTGCGACACCATTGGAAGTACAGCATTTTTTTCAGCTTTTAATGCTTTTAATGACTGATTTCAGAGAAATTTTTATTTTTAAACACCTCTAGAAAGCAGAAAGTGTGACAGTTTAACGTTTACCTGAGTGGGGAAGCGTATAAGAGACTCTGAGACCCTCTGGAGAACCGGCAGACCGTGTCCGTTTACCCTGACTGTTTCATATCCATCTCCTCCTTCTGGTTCTGCTGGCATCCCAGGAGAACCTTCTTGAAGCATTTCCCTCACGCAGGGTGGATTGAGGTCGACATGAAAGTCTGCAGAGATCTTACATCCTTTGCACAGATCAAACAACGCTAGGCTGATGAAGAACGGCTCGACCTAAGGAGAAAACAAAAAGTGTGGAATGAATGAGGTTATCACACCGTACTTGACATCTTTCCTGCGGTCATTTCGATTCAAGCCAGCAATCTGCCTGAACATGCTGCGAGGATCATATCATAATGCTGTTGATAAAGATAACATAATGACAGCAAATTAGATTCAAGCAAAAGATGTATTTATGTAACCACACCGATATGTCTAACTTTACTCCATTCGTGACACTTTAGAGCATTTAACAAAGTGTGGGAAAGTCAATGCATTCTGAAGAAGCAGCAGCTTTCCAAACCCTGCTGATGAGCGCCAGCATTCCTTCCCCGGAGCCACTGAAAGTGCTTCACTGAGCGTAACCATATTCATCACTGTGTTCTGTCCTCATGCCAACAAACTCTAATTCATCTCTCATTAAAAGAGCTCCATGATCTTCAACTATAATGACCTATAACTGACAGTCTAAGCTAGAGAATAGCTCAAATATTTGGCTTTTGTTATTTAACCTGAGACCTACAAAAAGGAATTCTGGGTTTTTATGTGATTACTAACTCTAATACACTCCTATTTTACTTTTATACTTAGCAGACGCTTTTATCAACTTACAAATGAAAATAATAGTAGCAATCAAACCTACACAAAGAGAAATAATACGCATGTGCTGTGATGAGTCCCAGTTACGTCAGTTATGTCATATTTAACAAATAAATTAATTAAATAAATGGTTATTATTATAATTATATGTTGTTATTCTATATTTATCTGTTAATATAGAGTTTTACTCTAAGATGTTGAAAAGAAATTATTTTTAATCAGATAAATGCAATTAATAACTGAAATTAATATGCCTACTGTTTTTCTTTCTATAACTGTGATGTCAGGCATACTTAAAAAAAAAAAAGTTGTCATGGCCAAGGGCACAAACTCATGTACAGGACATCCTTTTTAACTCTTTATATATGAAGAAAATCACAAAACAGAGGACAAATATGAATGGAGTAATGTCACCAGGATAACAGAGCCTAATGGAATAATTATGATTTTGATACAAAAAAATAACAGGAATATTCTACTCTGGCTAATATTAATCATGATTTCTAAACATCCATTGGTAGCACCAGAAAACAGGATCAACAAAAATGTGACACTGGCGAAGAAGATGAAACCCATAGATTAGGGTTTACTCACGTTGGTTAAGATGCCATCATTCTTCTCACTGACGCATCCTTGAAGGCTAAAGGTCAAGTCGTGACAGCTAACCATGATTCTTCGTCCAAATCGCTCTTCAAATGGCTTCACGTCAGGCTCGATGCCTGAAAAATCTAATCTCTGAAGAGGAATAGAGAGATCTAATTCATCCATTTTCACACAGGCGAAGAAAGGCTGTCTTTCTAATAGAGCATGAGCATGATGAACTTACCTGAGTATCAGGATCCAGGGTGAAGATCTTCTGTCGACCTTCATTCCTGCTCATTTTATTCAGCTGGTCGGTTTCTCTGGCATACTGGAGATAACAGGACAAAATACTGTAAAAGCATATAAATTAGGGCTGTCAAATGAGTAAAATTTTTTAATCAAATTAATCAGGCTTTTCAGTGGATTAATCACTATGTGCAACTACACCAGAATTTAGATCAAGAACAACGCTCTTTAATTCAGCGTAAGCGGCGCGGCACATATAGACTCGGCACTGGCGCTTCTGCTCTACTCCTGCTACGCGCTGTCGCGCCGCTTTGACCAAAGCATTTACAAAGCCGCTGTCAGCAATGTGAGCGACACAGTTCATGTGTTCATAGCGTGTAAGACGAATTGCGGCAACAGTTCCAATGATTGTTGTTTTGCCCCCACTTACGTGCAACGGACAGGAACTGTTCTTTACATAGCCTAACTGCTATGTGCAGTTACTCCGAGGTAATTGTTGCCCCACTTTCCTGACAAATAATTCGTCACACTGTGCATGCATGAAATGCGTTAAAAAAATTAACGTAATTAACGACAAAAAATAATTAACGCCGTTAACGCGTTATTTTTGACAGCCCTGATATAAATATAAAGAACACAGCGCTTACAGAATAGTTTGCTGCACTCAAATATAATAGCTATACAAGCTACCCAAGATCTCACTGAAATCAATTCCACCTTCCCATTTGTAGTGTAATGAATAAACCAGAAGCAAAAATCAACAAAAATATCTCTTTCGTGACTTTTTGTTTAACTGACATGTCATAATTTAGACACTTGAGCAAAAAAAGTGGACTTTAAATGCAAAATATTTACTTCTGTGACGCCACATGAGGAGACCACATGACAACAAGGAAGCATGCTTTTGTTTTGTGTATCATTGCATACTATTACATACAAACAGTAGTAAACAGTCAGCAGTACATACAGTATATGCAGTAGACAATATTCCAGTATTCTGAACTCAGCCACTTAAAATGCACAACGAAGCGTTTAAACCACTACAGATAGCACTGTACCTTCATTAGCTCTGGGTGAAGACTCCGGCCAAAGCTCTCTGTAATGTTCTCCGGTTTCCCCTGACTACTGCTGTCGTCATCTGTGGACGAGACACTTGTTAATCAAAAGGCAAACTGATTAATTCTAACTGAAGCTGCATGCATAACAGACAAAGCGTTTTGTTATTATGTAGTGAGTGAATATGGGCTTATCTCAGACGCCCAGCAGAACAATGAACAGGCTTTAGCCACGGCTGACAGGTATATTTAAAAAGCAACAGATAAAATCTTATATTTGCTGATTAAGACGTTTGATACATATGAAAGTCAAATGAGTTCCTAAACCACCATTAACTGTAGCGCGTGTTAAATGGTGTCAAATCTGGGACACTAGGTGGAGCTTTCTGGTAAATCAGCTGCCCTCATTTATTCATGTAGATGCTAGAGAAGCTGGGTCGCTACAAGATTTATCTCTACACTGGAAGATTTTTAAACGGATGCTTGGTTCTCATACGGTCACTTTCCATAAATAGGTTACATGCTTGGTCTGGTTTTATCCTATTACACAGATTTGAAAAACTATTATCTAACACAAAATATCTGCCTCTCTCCTCTTAGGATGGTGTTTTTGGCCTAAATCCTGCAATTAAGATCAAATCAACAACATAATGTTAGTATAATCTGTTGATATTTAATTCACTGCATTATTGCTTACATTTTTAGCTTTTTAAATTAAAAAAATAAAAAATGTTAGCCCACATTTAATTTAGGCTAAATATGTTATCCTTCTAAATGCATTTTGCATAGCCCCTTTCTTTACTAAAACATTTATTGAAACTCTATTTTGTGCACCGTGGAAAGCGCTTGGTATACGATCTAGACAAAACAAACAGCTTCCCAAACAGGGATAAACAAAGACAGTCTATTAAACGTTGAGAAATGAACTGGAAAGCAGCAATTGAGACTGAAGTCTGCATGAAGACGAACTGTTGTTTTGCCTAGTTATGGTTATGTTTAATTCTTACGCTCACAGATATGGTTACGTTTAACTGTAATTTTACCAACCCACACACCAAAGGGGAAAAATTCGATCATTTAACTGTGTCATTTCTGCACGGATCTGAACTCTGTATATTAGTCACTGCATAAAACGAGATGTTAGAAATTGAAAGCATGTTATTGAAAACATTATTTCATTTCCTCGTGACCAGCACAGGGTAGGTCTTCAAAACAAACGCCACCATTGGTCAAAGTTTATATCATAGAAGCACAGGGAGTTGTTTACCAGCTTCTTTACTGGACGGGATATGACAGCTCCTCTATATGAATACAGCCTGTATTCAACACGTTAACAGACCCAAAAGATTGCCTCCTTTAATAAAACAGCAGAAACGGTCCTATCATTACTCAGCTGGGCTTATTTGAATGCAAAGAAAACATCAAGTTCAATAGGTTTCAGAAAGCTCCAAAATAAAAACAAATAAGCTTATTAAATGTGGAAGAGGCAAAACTGTTCGGGAAAGAGCACATATCAGTTACCCTATGTTGCCGAAATGCTTGATATTTGGTTATGTGGGTGGGGGGGGGGGTCGTTTGGATATTTTAAATAGGAAGAGGGTGGTATTTGCTCGCAGACGAAGGGAAAACAGTGAGAACAGCTAATTAAAAACTGCTTACTGCTGGAATTTTGGGAGTGACTCATGTCTTCTTTGATGACGATGCAATAAGTTACATCCTTAAAATGATGTAGCGCTCACAGACCGAAAATGCTTAAAGGGGTACTCCACCCCAAAATGAATATTTTGTCATTTATCACGTACACCCGTGTCGTTCCAAACCTGTAAAGAAGCTGATTTATTCATCTTCATTCAACTTAGAAAACCAGGAGGGTTGTCTCACTGTCGCAGGGGTGGGCGATATGAGTTAAAAGTCATAACATGATATTTTTCCCTGCCCAGGCAATATCAATATTATATCGCAACAATGTCCTTGAAGTTACTTGAAGAACCTTTAAATGAATCCATTATTTTTGCTTTCATACTACAAGTATTCTGGCCACTTCATAATGTTACGGTTAAACCACTGATGGAAGATCGAGCACTCATACTTTCCTGCACCTTGACAGTCATAAGCCTCCCAGTTCTCATCAAACATATCTCAAACTGCGTTCACAAGTCGAACTAAGCTTTTATTGGTTGGACACGACATGGAGGTAAGTGATTAATGACAACATGTAACCTTTTAAAACGCTTGCTCCAAATCAGTAAAGTTTATGTTATGGAGAAACTCTGGCGCATCTTCACGTGTTGATGGGGGTGTATGTTATTTACCCAGAGAACCTTCAGAAGGTTCTGATCCGTTCCTCCGGTCGTCCATCGCGCTCAGTAAGGTCTGTCTCAGCGTGCTCACCCACTCCTCCATCTCGGCCTCGCTGTCTGCCACCAAATAATGACTGTAACTGCCCTGCATCTTCAGCTCAAAGCCATTGCGCTTCATCTTAGAACACTGCAAGAAACGTGCTGCGTCAGTCGGCGGAGGAATTTAATGGTGTGACTTTAAGAGCTGTTTGTGGTTAAAATAATAATAGGTGTTCAGCACAGGAAGATTGCTCCGGTCGTGTTACAGAGCCTGAGGACTGCTTGCTATGTGCTGTTGTTAAACGTCCTGAAAAATGTAGCCAACCAACTTCAGATATTTCCATGACCCCAGATACTTTCAAAATGTAAAATAAAACATTGCGTTGTAATTTGTACTGCTCAATTATAGCAGCAGAGAAAAGCTTTACAAGAGCGTATTACACAGTTTCTGACTACTAAAATGTAACACTGTTCACCAGGCCCTGTAAACCTTTGTTACCATTTGATCACATGACAACCTTTGATTGCAAGAAAAGCAAAAACATACATTAAGTACCGGTTCTATTTCTGTACAGGAGTCCAGATAGATGGAGCCTTTTGATTCTTTGTAGTTTTTCTCATCTTTGTATGAATTCAGTATGTAGGAGCCATCAGGGAGTTGAGACAGGTAGAAATATCTCCTCTTGAACACCTGGGGAGAAAAAAAATCATCTGTGAGAGCCAGAAATATGAAATACAGAAATACTCATCCCTCACATTTATAAATATCGTAAATACAAGGGTATCTTATAGCTCATAAATGCTGCACTTATATAGTAAATACAGTACTAATGTGAAACAAGCACAGTTTAAAAGATGTCCTACTATAATTAAAAACATATTTTAGTATTTCAGTGTCAAAGCTGAACACTTAAGTCTTCAGTGTCACATGATCCTTTAGAAATCATTCTAATATACTGATCTGGTGCTCAAAGACATTTCCTTTTAATCTTGTAAACTGTATATGATATGATAGTTTATGTAAAACAAAAACAGAGTGCTGCACTGTTAACAACATGTTTTTTGTATAAGATTAGAGCATGTAATATACAGTTCTGATTTACTAAAAAAACAAAAGGCCTCTGCAACAATTGGTCTTCAATCGGCATTGATCAGCAGATGTATTAAGTAACAACGACTGCTGTAGATCTGCTGATGTCTGATTAAAAGTGCACCGATGATTCCACGAACCTTCATGGAGACAGACAGACTGCTGTTGATGTTGGCCTTCTGCAGCCAGCCCTGCTTCATTACACCTCCTCTCTGAGAGCAAAGAGATGATGAATCCTGAAACACACACACACACACACACACACACACACACACACACACACACAGTTAGAACTAATATAGACTGATCTGAATACGAATCAATGCATTTCTCTCTGCCTTAAAGACCAAATTTTCTAACATATTCATGTTGACATAAAAGGCAGAATGGGGTGGTGGGGGGGTTACTTACAGGGACTATAAATGTAAGTGTGTGTGTGTGTATCTAATTTAATTGAAGTGGCCTGGCGTCCTTTATGAATGTGCTTTCTCTAGCTCTACACTGTAATATAATTGTCTAAATGCCCTTCTCCCCTCTTTCCTCCAGCATTTCTCATTCCCTCCCTCTCTTTCTGTTCCTAACAGCCCCTCTGAGACTGATCAATTGCCTGCACCCTCTTCTCCCTTTTGAGTCACTCAGCTAATTGATTAAATTAAATGAATGTGACAGAGCCAGCATGATATACTGTACACATACACTCCTGAAAAGTTCAGAAGTTTGAGGTCGGACTTAAGCAGAACTTATGCTCACTAGTGCAGCATTTATCATGCTACATTATATACCTCAACATTATAATTATTATGAAATACCTTTACAAAAGTTGCATTTATTATTATTTTAAAGTATGCTAAATGCAATTTATTCATGTAACGCAAAGTTGGATTTTCAGCATTTATTCTTATTTGTACACAGTTGTGCTGCATAATATTTGGTGCAATCAGGTTTTTTTTTTCTTCAGGTAAACCATTCAGTCTACAACGTGTCTAAACATGCACACACAGATTTAGACACACTCTCTCTCTCTCACACACACACAGGGTGGAGAAGCAATCGTTTTGCCCTGTAATCACCACTCCTTACATCTAATTTTATCAAGACCTGCTGGACACTTCAATGTGTGTCTATTAATAGACCACGAGGGTCATGTTCCATGTAATGGGCCTATCTGACCGTATGGCCTTCATCACTACATCTGATTATGACCTCACAGACCCTCATAACATTTACAGTGCTGTCTGGTCTGGGAAGATGAACTAATATCTACAATGTCAATAGAAGGTGTAGCACAATTCAACAAGATGTGTTGACACTTAAGAGTACTGGTGGATGTGAGTTGGGATTAAAAACTATCCGAGTAAAAGCAATAAATGATCATTAAAACACAATAAATGTGTGTCTTTTCACACAAATCCAAGTCATCTGACACCCATAGTACAGTGCTGTTCAGACATGGTGGGAATTTGCCGGCCAACCGCGAAGGCTTCACCACAGGTTCCCTCGGAAACTTCTAATAAGAACAGTGTCTTTTGATTTAGTCTGTCTACAACATAAATGACACGGTGTGTATGCTGAATGTGAATTTTAAAACTGCTCTAACCAAATTTATATTTATATAGACTCAATACTCTCTCTTAAAAATGGAAAAAATGTTTTTTGTTCAGTTTGTTTTGACACTGCAAGTGAAAAGTTTATACAGGGGAGAAGATATTGAGGCAGTGTGCTATTTAACACTCTGTTATTCACCGGCAAACATTAATGTGTCTTACCTCCTCCCCCTCATCCACCTCAAACACTTGGTTGGGAAGCTTTTCCGTCTTTATCCCTTTACTGCAGAAACAGAAAAAGAAGCTTACGCCAAACTTTGGAAATAGCCCTGCAAAAGCTTTGGCAAAAAAACTGCAATCTTCGACATACCAGGGCAGCGTCCGGAAATCTCCAGAGTAGGCCTCGTAATTATAGTTGATGACGTGCCAGTTGGTATTGTACATCTTAATGCACTGCCAAAGAGCGTAAGCATTGCTCGGTTACTCAATTGCATCAGCAGAAACTAGGGATGTTCATTTCGGTTATTTCTCATAACCGACAACCGACGCTTGTGCATCAATTATTAACCGTTAACTGACAACATTATTTTAAATTAGAATTGAATTAAATTAGGAAGGATAAGCACCTGTGAACTGTTAATAATAGAAATATTTGTTTTCTGCGGATTCATTGTACATGTGCAAAAACTAGCAAACAACAGAAGACGAAGATTCACATGATCATATCTATTTTATATCTGCAGCACTTTTGCCACCAGAGAAAAAACATTATAAAGGATAAATATGCCTATAAGAGAAATTTGTATTTATCTTTATCAGTGTATGACGTGACAGACACTAGTTGTCCAGTCCTGTCCGTTCACACAGCGTCTGTGCTTTGAAAATGTGGTCGCAAGTCCTGAAAATGTACAGGTGAGTTCCTTACAGATCGTGGTTGTCTCTCCCTGTATTAGGACTCAAGCAGCCTGCCTACAGGACTGACAACTGGATTCTGCTGCTGTGTGAATGTGGACAATGAAATGCAATATATATATATATATATATTTTTTTTTTTTACACATTTTTATATAGGCTATGAGTGGCGTATTTTAACAATGCAGCAAACCTTTTAAAACAATTTGGTAAAATACTGAATTTAATAAATAAATAAATAAAATGACTATTTAAACCGTTTAACTGATTGACTGTATTAATCGGTCACAATTCATATTGATCGGTTAATGGTTAGACGGTTAAAATGAACATCCCTAGCAGAAATGCATCAAAAAATTAAAAACAGGTAAATGTGTTGTCTTGACATTTAGAGGTCCTTTACCTCTTTGGCAAACAGACTTTTTGCTTCTTTCTCAGCATTTTGAGGAACTGAAGGAACAATGGTCCTCCTTTGACGTTCAATCTGTGCTTCCTAGATAGACAAACAGACAGATAGATAAATAGACAGATAGACAGATGGACAGACAAACAGAGAGATAGATACAGACAGAGACAGACACATAGATAGATAAATAGACAAGGAGACAGATAGATAGATAGATAGATAGATAGATAGATAGATAGATAGATAGATAGATAGATAGATAGATAGATAGATAGACAGATAGATAGATAGATACAGAGATAGATACAGACAGACAGACACATATATAGATAAATAGACAAGGAGACAGATAGACAGACAGACAGACAGACAGACAGACAGATAGATAGACAGAGATAAATTAGATACATATGGTGGCTGCAGAAGGAAGAGGACTTTGAAAACGAGTTAAACAAACAGCAGGAAATGTGCTCATGAAATGACTCACTGATACATCATCAGCTGGCCACAGCAGCAGGTCTCTCTGCGGATCACTGTGGATCTGAGCTTTCCTCTGGAACACCACATTCTCGTAGTCCAGCGGCTCAATGATCTTGGGCTGCTCCTGCAAACACACAGGACACATCCATGAATTCCCACAGCTCCCCTCACAAGGCCTGCGATGTCCCTTTTTATTACTGCTACAGAACACACTGAAGCAACACACGCTGTAATTATTCAGATTTGTCGCGTAGCCTACACAGATTTGACAGCTCTGTCTGTGAATTTATTAGTTCACTGCCCCTCTGCAACCTCTCTACGAAGCACTCATCTGCCACAGCACTTCCGATTTCTTGTACAGCTTTTGAGTTCAGTTCAAAGCTTTCTCCCAAGAGCTTTCTCTTTTCAAGTTCCTTCTAAAAGAGAATCATGTGTTAAAGCTTAAACACACTCCTAACTCAGCTGACATGTCTGCGTCATGCTCTGATACTCATTTAGCCCATAAAAAGAAAGAGTTTTCACCAAAACAAACCATGTGGGACTTGATGAATCTATTGCTCTCGTCTGACCCGTGTTTCACCGTATGGGAATTGCCAAACAGATGACATTTCAGCTGACTTGCCAGTAACTTGTGTTAGGAAACCTTCAATTTATGACTTTAACCTTTTGCTAAAGGTGTTTTTTTTTTTTTTACCCACAATTAAAGTATGATCTGCCAGAGATATGAAGAGAGGAAGTTATAGTTTCATAACTCAGAAAGGTTTAGGAAAAAAAAGAAATGGTAGCTGGTGTCTTCTGTCCAAAGTTCGAAGCTGGGTAAAGCAGCTCATTGTTTTTAATGTTTAAAGCGGTTCAGCTTTGAGAGGATCAGTGGGGCTTGAACCTATAATCACACAGGACTTTTGTGAACATTTCAGCTGAAATCAGAAAAGTCCAAATTAAAACAATTTCAAACTAATCCTTTATAGAAATCATGCTGTTAAAAGGTGCTTCCTAGCTGGAGAAAATGATTCATCAGAGTTCAAATAAAGGAAACAAAGTCCAAGTTATTTCATTTGCAATAAAAATAAATAAATAAATACACAAGTTCAGTCTTCAGTGTCACATAATCCTTTAGAAATCATTCTAATATGCTGAATTATATGCTGATTTATTTCTCAAGAGACATGAAGGCAGTTTATTTGAAATAGAAATCTTTCATAAAACACTGTGACTTTAAGTCAATGCATCCTTGCTTCCTTGCTTTTTTATTTCAAAGAAAGTCACTTATACTAATTAAATTTGCACTATACAGCTCTGGAAAAAAATAGGAGACCACTGCAATTTACTCCTAAATCAGTATATCTTCATGCCAGTCATTTGCTGCGTCTGAAATCGCTTACTTCCCTACCATATAGTACCCGAAAAACAGTGTGCGAGGCGAGTCGTATGTCGCATGAGTAGTATATTCGAAATTCAGTAGACGAGAAGTACCTGGATCACCTGGCCTGGGCCCGCCCATACTTCCTGTTTCAATTTCTCGAGCAAAGTCATTCTGGCAAAGCTGCTGTTTAGAGCATTTCTGTTCTCAAAAAAGTGGGAGCCAATGAGAAACGAGCTCTCAAAGCCCGCCTCCCAGAAGGCGGGTAGTAAGGTAGCTTGGCCAGAATAAGCTCGTATGAGCTTTATAGTCGCGAAAGTCAGGCCATGGATGACCTACTGCTCTCGCCCGAATTCTATAGTTGGCATACCATGGACACTTTCCTATCCCATGAGGCTCCGGGAGAGGAGGCGTCATATTCGAAAAATGGCGGAAAGTGGAGATGCGGCTCATTTTAAGTTTACGTACCTCAGGAGAAAAACATTGTTTATCGTGATTAAATTACACTTAAAGTACACTTAATTTAACACAATCTCAATAAGCGGATGACTTATTGAAGTTTTTATGTGGTAAAAAATGCTAGAAGTCTTTCAAAAGTAATTAGAAATTTAAAAATAAACACTAAACATGCCCAAAACAAGGCCTCAAGCCTAGCTTTAAGTAGCAAGGCCTTCAAGTAGCTTCTATCCTTAATATTTCAAAGACGGCAGTTTACAAAAAATGAAACAAGCGTGCATTGATTTGTATTGGTGAGATTAACAGTTATAAGAATAATTATGATTTTTCTGCAGTGGTCTCACAGATCTGTACATAATTTGTTTTTATTATACAGTATATCTTGCTTTGAGAACAGCCCAAAAACACCCAAGCAAAAACAGCCATACATCAACACAATCCCTTATTATACTCATAAACGCTTCCTGTGTTTCTCAAGCACATACGCATGAGCTGACAGCCAATGCAAGCGTTTCAGCAGCAACTTCCTGTCATGTGTCATACCACATAGAAGCAAGAAAACCACAGCCAGTCCAGCTCCCACTGCAACAGAGCTTGTGTTTGAGCTCAGTTCTGCTGGCTTGTGGCTATACTCTCTCTCAACTGCCCTTTCAAACCAAATGACATCAACTTCCCCTATTTAAATCCAGCAATTAATCGCTGCAAGCCAGGTGTTAAAATCTCCGAAGCTACCATACCGTGGCAGGACCAGTCTCCTATAGCCGAAAATAACCTTGCGAAAACCACCACAAGGCCCCAGATCATTTCAAAAAGGGCAACCCTGCTGAGGGCAGAGAGGAACTGTAGAAGAAGAATCACAGGCCAGCAAACCACAGGCTGAGGTAAAGGGAAACATGAGCCCGTTTACTGGCCAATGGGCGTTGGCGCCACACACGCGTTTCAGTCATGTTATTTCCGTATGCAAGAACGCAACCTGAAAATGTGAAAAACGGCTTAAAGCTTTAGAGAAACTGCGACTGGAGCACGTCTCTAGAGTGGTTAATGTACTTCCCAGATGCGAGTTTTGGCGAAGCAGACAGAAAGATCTCCTCAGCTGATGTGCATTAGGCCACTGTGTGTAAACATCTGAGCTGAACGAGCACGGCCTCCGTCTGAACCTATCCGAACGCACATCTGACTTCTTTTTTGTGCCATTACAAGGCTTTAGAACAGCTTATCTTGTCTCGTGAATCTAGTGGAGGACCACATGCTCTGTGGATCTGTGAACATTTGAGGCCCAGCGTCCGCAAGCACCTCGAAATATTTATATCCAGTGAGTGCCGTGTAGAAAACACAGCGTAAATGATTGTGACTCGGTAATACGCACTGCTTTCTGCAGCTCGGCCACAACCGTCTCATATTTAAAGTCATTATGAGTTGCTTTTTGCTAAACTGGTGCCTAAGATGCTATTTTTAGCATTTAGCATTATTAACATTAGCAGTGTCAAAACGCGAAAAAAAAGACAATGTGTTTAGATTGTTGACATTATTTTCTTTGAAATAAAATCCACCAAAGACACTCTTATAAGTAAGATGCATTTATAATGCCGTTTGATGCACATCTTTAGGCTTTTGCTTAAACGTCTGTGGTTAACACAAGCTCAGTATATCTTTATGTTTTATTGTACAAAACAAAACTACATTTTGTACGCGTCTTGAAAATAGTGGTTGTG
Organism: Enteromius trimaculatus; assembly: GCA_032361065.1. Classification (NCBI taxonomy): domain Eukaryota; kingdom Metazoa; phylum Chordata; class Actinopteri; order Cypriniformes; family Cyprinidae; genus Enteromius; species Enteromius trimaculatus. Next base: position 1,112,656 of record JAUMHP010000285.1, read on the forward strand.
GTCGGGGACATTAAACATCATCAGAGTGGGTAAATTATGTTTGTTATTGTGCTATTGCAAACTATTCTAACTCACACCTTTTTAACATTCAAATACTTGTTTTGTAAAATATATATAAATAGATTTTGAATGAGTATTGCATATCTGTCTGAAGTTTAATGGTGATGATAAGTCATGCAAACATAAAAAAAGCTTTTTACTTCTGTGCTGATTGTTCAAGGCTTTAAAATTCATATCTGTGAAGATTATCATGATGAACAAAAAGTGCAAGAATCATAAACTTTTGTTTGTCACAGAGCTCAATTTCTGCGTTTATCCAACAGTCAATAAAATATCCCACTGGGTTTCCGTCACAGGAACCAGGGTAATGCAAACTTCTGCGTTGCGACACTCAAAAACATAAAATTCGCTTTTAGATAATATGCACATTCAATATACATATTCCTTTGAAAAACAGAGCAAAACACCTTGATGGCTTATTCTGCACTCTGCAGACTTCTGAACAATCAAATGCTCTCTTGAATGAAAATGCCCTGACCACAGTACCACTTAAAACAGGGGTGGCCAAATTCGGTCCTGGAGGGCCGGTGTCCTGCGGAGTTTAGCTCCAGCCCTAATCAAACACACCTGAAGAAGCTAATCAATGTCTCCGAGATTACTAGAAAGTTACAGGCACGTGTGTTTGATTAGGAACTCTGCAGGACACCGGCTCTCCAGGACAAAACAAGCCTTCAATATATGCCACCAAAACTTCCAATAAGAAAAAAAGATAGTAAGCCCTCAGCTCTCATTAATCAACTCCACTGGGTCTTGTGAGCGCAAATAATAACAAAGATGACTCTCAAATCTTCGTTTTGGAAAAAAAAAATCTGCAACTGCACAATGTGCGAAAGAGGAAAAGAGCAAATACTATATTCGGTACATGCAGAGGACACAGGAAGCATAGCTGAGCAGCCTGAGGGTATTCTCAAGGGAAACACAACAGATCTGTAATCTCCATAGTGTGCCATTTGTTGTCTGTCTCCCAGGAAACCACAATCAAATTGACGACCATAGGCCATTATAGACCTATATTCAAAACACTTATAGAAAAGATCAGGCTCATGACATATGTCTGGATAAAATATATCATTTCTCAGCACTAAGCATTAATCAGCGCCAACAGTAGTGCTGAGAAATTATATCTTCCTTAAAACAACAAATTTCTGTTCTCCTCCTCTGATAATTTCTCAATGGTTCAATATAGGCATAAAGAAAGAATGGGACTGGCGCATGATCACATGCACATGACTCCTTACACAAAGGCATAAGGATGCTCCATGTGGTTCCAGCAGGAGCCACAGAACAATGTCTTTGCTATTAAGAAGCATTCAGGATCACCTAACTACCGGCTTTTTTGATGAGCAGATGCCTAATTATGTATTTAAATCAATGCATATGACCGTTTTTATATGCAGGAGGGTTCAGTTGCTGTCTATGTGATGTGTTAGACAGATGTTGAAGCAGTGCTGGTGTAATTGCCTGGAAGGCACGAGACGTTATGCCTCAGCAGTCTGGCACGTGCTTCAATAATAATTACAACGCTGTTCGCAAGAAACTAAAATGACTACAAGCAAGAGGTAACAGCTTTTATACATATACGAGGTCTGATAATACACGAAGACTGTCTGAAAATGTAGTGAGCTGACTACTTAGACAGAATGCTCGCGCTTGTGATGTCAAAAAACGCCGCCTAGGTAGGCAGTTCACTACGTGTTGAGACACAGCCTACAGATGCACTCCCCAAAGCGAGAGAAGGGACCCTCTTGAGTTACTCACCACAGCAATGGACGTCCTCACCGCCTCCGACACACTTTGTCTGAGCTCCGCAGCCGTTCCAGGTTTGCTCAACCTCTTCGTGAATTTTCTTACTTCAGACATGTTTTCCTTATTTAGTTTGACTGTAATTCCAGTAGCGTCCTCATTGCGGAAAGCGACATCGCGGCACGTCAATCTGCGCGTCTGAGAGCTGCGGATGCAAGGCGGGGCGGGGCCTCATGGACCAGCGTTAGCTCCGCCCACCACCGGGGGTTGCCTGATATTGAGCGATCCCTGGTTTTTAATTATTAATGTAAACGTTTTATAGTTATGCATTTCAAATATTATATTGTTTTCTTAATACTTAAGGTTTTAAGATGTACTAAAATAAAAAAAAATGATAAAGACATAATGAGTTTCCTTGTGGTTTTCAAGAAACAATGTGAAAACCTTTAGTCTTTTTTTTTTGTTTTTTTTAAACAGGTTTTTAAACCAGCCTGAATCTTAACAATAGATTCAACACAAAATCTGCACGTTTTACACCTGAATACGTGTTCTTGTGAATATGAATTCTATATTAATATGATCATAGGCTGCCACCTTGTGGTCTTAGTTGGTATTAAAATGTCCATAATGCCACAAACATAAAACCGTGTCATAACCATAGGAAAGTTGTATTGTATATGAGCATTGTATTTTCATGTATACAAAATGCATGCTATTTACATGGTTAGTTATGATATAAAAAACCTACATATATTATTTTATATATACATATACATACACATATATATTATACATTTTGTACAATCCTGACAGCTAGCAATTACATCCACACAGCTGGTTTTAAAGCAGTGGCTCTCAACCAAAAATTATATCAATTACATTGATATTGCCTTAAAATTATATCAAACCATGTAATTAATTATATTCACATAATCCTAAATAAAACACATAGACACGACCCCATTAACAAGACTGAACTGTCACTAGGTTCATGCAAAGTTCATTTATTATTAACAGAAGTACACATCAACTTGATAGGAGGGTCTTAGAGTAATAGGTTGAGAACCACTGTTTTAATTATTAGTATGATTTAGAGCATGAAAAATGATCGAAATCAAATAAAAGTTGATGTGTGCCATGGACGATACATATTCAATGTCTCTCTGGGTTTCTCAGCTACATTTGGTTTTCAGAAGCCGATGAATTTTTCCACTCAAGCTCGGTCTCCATGGCTTTACTATACTCTTCATGTTAACCACGGGACGCCCTTTTTTCACATCCTCATGTCCAACAACAAGATATTCCAACCCTACAGCAAGAGAAAAACAGTCTCATCAGTCAATAAAGTGATCAAATTAGCCTGACTTAACTAAAAGAAAATATCAATAAAGTGTTTAAGATTATTTATGGACTTGTGAAGTATTTCTGTAAAGTATATTTTTCAAATTAAGAATGTGTTTATATCTTGGCATATATAATTCAAATGTTATTTGTTTAATTCATCATTTTATATATGCAAATATAC
>JAUMHP010000285.1:1133957-1144010 GCA_032361065.1 Enteromius trimaculatus
AGTTGATAATATTGAGAAGCGGTTCTTCTGCTACAGGTAACAATTCTTTTAGTAATTTAGTGGGTACGGGATCTAATGGACAAGTTGTTGGTTTAGATGTGATAAAAAGTGATACTGATGCAAAAAGGGTTTTTCCTCCTTTAAATGCAGCTTTTCATATTTAGTATTTCTTATTTAGTCTACTTGTGGTTTGTCATGTTTGGCTGGTGTAATCAAACTTTGTGACTCTGAGGCCTCCAATTGTCACCTCGAGATATTTCTGGTACTTCTGCTGTGGGTAAAAAGCTGCTTAAACACTTTTTCATTCATATATTAGGTAGTGCATTCATTCACTTAAATATTAATATAAATATATATTCATAAATAAATCATATTTATAATAGCAACATTTACTTAAAATATTTTATTAAAATATGATAATATAATAAAATGTAAAAATGAGGATGCAATAACCAAATGATCAATAGCTGAGTGTTTATAAGGATTTACATTACTCTTAGTAAATGTAAATAATTCTTGTAGTAATTTGTGATTTTTCTTTACACACAAATAGTGATTTCCGAGCAGATTCTATAAAATAACTACAATTATATATATATATATATATATGTATAGTTGTTTTTTCCAAGTCTTAAAAGGGCACTTTTAAAATAAATGCATTCCACACAAATCCAGGTTTTGTAAGATTTTAGAAACAGGTGTTAATTAAAATGAGAAATATAATTATAATTTTAGCTGTTTGTTGCATATTTTGTCTAATTTATAATAATAATAAAAAAATAAAATATATATATAAATCATTTCAAGCAATCTCGAGACCACTGTTGTAGATTTTCTTTCCTGTGCAAAAAAAATCGAATTGATCCCAAAAAATTAATTAGACCAAGTACATGGTGCACAAGCACATGAAACTGCTTACCAAACCGAGGCACGTTCGCAGATGTTAATGGCATGTCATAAAGCAGTGATTAAATTGAAATGTTGGCTGCATGAAATCATTTCTGTGTACATGCATACATATATAATGCTACTTAATTAGGGTTGAGAGCCCGCTGTGGCCTACAATACAGTAGCTGCTGCATTTCCTCCCAGTAATTACCATGGCAACCACCAGACTTTATGGTTCAGGGGTTTATTATGTAGGCTGGCATTCATCTTTTTTATTCTGTTGTTCAGCGTTTGACTGGATGGAGCCCAGAGAGATGCAATAAGATAACCACAGACAGGAATCGATGAAACACTGAACACATGAATAGTTGATGCTTCTCGCTCAAACTGGCTCGCTGTGGATGTGATATTCTAATGAATTATATGCCTTTGTTCGTTTTCAGAGTTCAGTGAGGTCATCGTTGAAGTACAGACATATGGACGGAGAGAAGAGGTCACAGTCTGGGCTTCCGCAGTAAAACTCGTCCTCTTCAGGGATGCCGTTTTCACTCAGGGTCTTGCTCATGTCCAAATTCACGCCATTGTGCTTCCAGGTGTAGCTTGCTGCATGGGAATTGTAGCGCAGGTATCGCTGGAGAATCTCCTCCAGAGTCTCCTCAGAGCAAACCTGCGTAGAAAATATCAGCTTAGAACTATTTGACTGCTACGAATAATATATGTTTGTTTTATGAATGCACATAAACATTTCTATAGAGAGACACGGGGCAGGAGTTAGTCTCGGACGGGCCCATAGGAAGAACAGAAAGTAGCATCTGGGCTGAATCAAAACTGCCAGATGGTTATTCAGCCCAGAGTTTAAGATGCAAGTGAATCAGCACAGTCCGTCTGAAAAGCCTTGTAATGCCAGAGGCTCAACATTAGGTCCATTTCCTTTAAGCTGGAAAAGGATCAGATGCAAAGAGCGGGAGGGACGAAGAAATCAAAAGATGGAGAGGAGCTACGAAGCAGTGCAACCCTGCCCTCTTCAGTATGCAGCAGCGCAGTGCAAGCGTGACACAAGTAATGTGCTCCGTGCAGGCATTTCATCTCAGGAATGCCTAAATAATTAATATGCACTTTTTGAGGCACATTTCTGAAATCACTTTGCACATGAGTCAGCATGGACAAATCTATGCCAGGTTAATATTGGCCTACCTCCAGCCTCTGCTCTTGGGAGGTTAGAGTGTTGATAATGCGGATCCAGCGTGTTTTGGCAGACAGCAGCCCGACCTCGTAGCGGCTATCCTTCCACCACGGCTTCCCGAAGTCATTGGCCCAGTCAGTGCGAGGGCAGGGAGGGGGTATGTGTAAAAAGCGCCCCCTAGTGGTGTAGTATTTAATGCAGCCAGTCAATGGGTCAACATGGGTAAGAATCTAAAAAGGGAATACACAACACTGCGAATCGAAAGAAAACATCATATAAAAATATAGGAAGGTAGTTGTAGGTAGTTGTTAAGTTTAGGTGGGTAGCATAAGGGAGGTAGAATAAGATCATGTAGAACAAGGGAATGAGAATGAATGAGAAAAGAGTTTAAAGCTAGGCTATTTTGTTTTTAAAAACTGATTTTAAGTTTGTGCTGACTGAAACAAAACGGATAGCAGAAGCCTATGCAGTAAAAAAAAAAAATCCGTAAAATTTACAGTAAAAAAACGGCAGCTGTAGTTGTTGGAATAAAACTGAAAAATACGGTAATTAATATTTTTTGTCTTGTTTTATGGTTTTATGTTAAATTTACAGTTAAATACTGTAATTTCTGATAATAACTGATTTAATATTGATATAACAACCTATTATAGTAGAGAAATCTATTTTGTAACTTTGAAATATACTATGAACTATGAATATATATGAATAACTATGAATATATATGAACCAAAGCCCATCATAAGCAGCTTTTAAATTGCAAAATATATGGAAGGTGCTCAGTGTCATTCATACAAGCACTAAATACCATCATAAACTGAAATGTGCAATAAACGTTCATTTTACAACATTACATGTAACATACAACCCTAATAAACATCACTGATACAAAAAAGGTAAGAAGAAACATAGTTATTTCACAGAAAAAACTTACAGGAATTTACCATTAACCATTTAACAGGTTCTTACTGTAGCATTTTCACAGTTTTTTTACATTTAAAAATCACAGTAATTTTTTACAGTGTAGTTTGGTTTTGGTTATATTCCAAGGGTGGGTGGTTTTTTAATTATGACATGTTTTTAAAAAGATATAGATTTTACTCAGAGTTCTTATTTTTCATACTTGGAAAAAAAACACCCTAAGGGCAAATACGATATATATTTTTTAAATTAGAAAAAAATTACTTTTCATTGTCTGTGCCCTCTAAGAGTCATTGTTTTTTGTTTTTTAAAAACTACATTTAGTAGTTTAGTAAATATGATTACAGTGGCTTACATCCTTTGTCTTTGGATCAAACCAGTGACTGATGTCCTTTCCTGCACACTCTGTGATGGGTTTCAACAACACGTCTCCTATAAAAGAGAGTCTTCGTTACAATGCTATTGATAAACAGTTAAAAAGTTAAAATATGACGTAGTTAGTTTGGTAAAACGTCACACTGAGGCCACCGTTGTTAATGTATTAGTTAGCACATATCCATGAAATTATATTAAGAGAGAGGTTTTTTTAAAAAATCCGGTTAGTTAACTTGCCTTTATGCTCCTCCAGCAGCGGTGTCAGGTCGTACACTTTGCCCAGGTACGACACCCATATATCCCTGAGAGTGTTGTGAGCAGACACTTCCCTCGGCGTGAAATACTTTGGGCGCCGCATTTTTAACAGTCTTTCTGTTTTAGAGAAATAAAAACAGTTTACTCGATTTATGACTATTCAGTCACAGCAGACGGCAATTGTTTACTGTGGCCGCGGAAGCGCGCACAAGCTTACTGGTTGCCGTAGTTACCGATGGGAAGGGAGCGCGCAACCTACGGAAGCCATGAAGAAATTGGCGCTAGTTTTTTAATAAAACCTCATAATGAGGCCAGGTTTGTTAGTGTATTAATTAGCCCATGCCCATTAAATCTGAAACTTTTTACTTTTAACAGTCCTCTAATAAATTAATAATAAAAATAGATTAATTAAATGCGTTAAGTAAATTTTCATTATAATAAATTGTTAATACGAAGGGTTATCATTATTTTTTATCCATTGTATAAAAGATATCCTCTTAAAAAGTACTATTGTGTAATCTTTTTTGTTTGCTTGTTTTGTCAATTTTAGACCATATGTTTTCAACATACAAAATAAAGACAATAAATAAAGGTAAAAAAATAAAAGTAACTGAGATCTTCAAATCCACACATTAATCCTAGGAAGAAAAAAAATACACTTGACACTTGAGAGTCTTCAATACTCTTTCTTAAATACAGTATATCTTGGAGATTTGCATGAATTTGTTTAGCTTAAGACAAATGAAAAACAAGCATAAAACATTAGGAAGACCCATGTCCATAACATCAGTAACACCATAGCCTGCCATCTGATTTATCGTCTGCAATAGCAGATGTGTTAAAAAAATATATAAGACAAAGATATGAGAAAATGTACCTCCTTTGTCAAAAAGCGTGCAATACTGTTTTATCTATTTGAAGACTGGCAGCATGTCAGAGCTGAAGCTTTAAGAACGCAAATATGACATACTGATGTCAGATTTCTGGAGTGTTGTTCAAAGAAAACAAACAGAAGCAGCAGAAAAAGAAAAAAGACATAATGAGAAAGACAAAGCAATGCTGGAGATGGCACATGTGTCAAAGAAAGATCAAAACTTCTGAGCCAAAGACTCCAAGTTCAACTAGACTCCATTTTTACGTATTGAAGGACAGGAAGTTCAAACACCAAACTAACGGCGTTTGCCCGATCAAGTAATTTGCTCATGGAGAAGTCCAAAACAGCCTCTGGATTCAAGTCTCAACAACATAAAACTCCCCGTTGGATAAGATTCCTCCAAAGTTCAGTTTGGATAAAGCAGGTTCTCTAGCCAGGTTTCTTAGTCCAAATCATTGTCCGTTTGTCCTGCATCAGCCTCTCAGTTGTAGTGGAACTTGAAGTGAAAGTTTCCGCCCTCAAAGGGGTTGAAGCCAAACGGCCATTCTCTGCCTCCTCCACCTCCTCCACCCTGCTGATTCTCAGGGTCCAGAGGGTCCTCGCCGGAATCAAATTTCTGACGCATTTCTGAAAAGAAGGACGTGATGTTGACGACACTTAAAAATGAATGTTTTTGATTGAAAAAAACACTAAATATGCTTAATATTTATTGTGGAAATCAGGATTCTATGATTTAAAAACAAAAACAACACTATTTTTTTTTACTTAAAACAGAAATCCTTTGTAACATTATTAATGTCTTTCAATCTCTAATGAATAAAAATATTTATTAATTTCTCTTTTTTCCTACTAGAAAATTATAATATAAAAAGCTATTTTCATTTAATAATACTGCAGACAAAAACAAACAAAATAAACAAACTTTATGTGCATATCCAGCAATAAAACAAGCCGAAACAACAATGTAAATTTTCCAATAACGGACTGATAACGGCCAAAAATCACTTTAATTTAGTTTTTGCTGTCATCTGACATTTTCCTACCTGGATCTGTAAGCACTTCCTTTGCTGATGCGATATCAATAAACCTTTTCTCTGCTTCTTTCTTGTCTGCTTCAGACTGGAAATTATCAGGATGCCACTGCTGAGCCAGCTTTCTATACGCTTTTATGATTTCCTGTTTGTTGGCACTCCTGAAAACAAGTGAAAAGAAACAAGCATTTCAGTCAGACAGCCTCCTGTTGTTGTTGCTACTGCAGGTGCCCCTGAAACAACTTTGACCACTTCTGCACTATTATCAGGAAACAGAGCTCAGAAACAGTTAAGATAGTAACCAGTGTTGGGCACATCATTATATGATGATAGAAGAGGCTATTGTTTGTCATTTAGGGCCGGTTTCCCGGTTAGGAATCAGATTAAGCCAAGACTAGACCTTTGTTAATTTAAGAATTTTTAGAAACATGTCTTACAAAAATGCATTATCTGTGAGCATTTTAAGACCAAACAATGACAATAATGTATTTTAAGATATCTCAGTGCAAGCCTTTTCTTCCCTGTTCGGGAAACTGCCCCATAGTGTTTTCATTTTTAAAAACGGGGCGGGGTTTAACAAAACTAATTGAATTCTACTACTAAAAACAATATAAAATTCACTGAGGATTAATGAGCTGCTGGGTTCATGAATATTAATCGTCTAGACTTCATTTAATCTAACTGACGTGTTTAAATTAAAACAGGGATGATAATAGGTGAGTCTTTACTATAATAGGTAAGCATCAGCCAATGAGATTTTTGCACATTAGACACAAGAAAAAGCGAGGGTGACCCGTGAGCTTCCACACTCGACATTATGATACATCAAATGCACTCAGATGAACTGAAGCGTAAAATCCTCAGTAACGGTAACAGTAACGGTAACATTACAGGAAACAGTAATTCGACAGATGACACGTTATTAAAAAAAAAAGAAAAGTTTATCTATAATGCCTTATTCCCATCACTGGTAGTAACACTGTCTGCAACATTTGAAGGCAGGATTTTGATCCGTCATTGCCTGACCTGCTGACCCCCAGGATCTTGTAATAGTCTCTCTTGCGAGACTGCTTGAGGAGCTTCTGTGCTCGGTCGAGACCTTCACGAATCTCCTGGTTTTCCTGATCAAACTCCCGTGCCTCCTGATAGTCTTCCACAGCTGAGGAACAGAGGAAGGAACGTGAGGTTATCCAAACCAAATGAAGGTTTTATAGCAGTCAGTGAGAGCTGAACTACCTTTCTCATACTCCTGAAGTAAGATGTAGGCCTCCGCTCGGTCCCGAAGGATGTGGATATTCTGAGGTTCTCTCTGGTGGGCTTCTGAACAAATGTCTACAGCCTCCTCAGCACTCTTCATCTGGAGGATTCAAGAGAAAACATAACCTGTCAGGCTAGACGCCAGACTCCAACTATATAGTGATAAATAGGACAGCTAGACGCTCCCCTTAAAATAATTTTATTTAAATTACTTTTTACATACTTTTACTAAGCTGAAGCAGATCCTCTCTTTTGCTTTATTAGTGTAGAATGCCACATTCGGCTCTGTTCGCATCACAGTTTCATACTTCTCCATGGCCTCCTGATACCTGTCATTCAAGAGTGGAAGTAAAAACAAAACAAAAAATTTATAATAAAAATAAAGACACTGATGGAGACCATTCAAAACCAAAGTACATTATTATTTTTACTCAGCAAGTATGCATTAAATTGTTCAAAAGTGACACTAAAGACATTTCTTTTTCAAATATATGCATCAAATTATCCTAAAAATGTATGAAAAAGTTTTCACAAAAATATTAAGCAGCATAACTGGTTTCAACATTGTTAATAATATTAATAAATGTTTCTTGAGCAGCATATTAGAATGATTTCTGAAGGATCATGTGACACTGACGACTGGAGTAATGCTGCTGAAAATTCAGCTGCACATCACAGGAATTAGTTACATTTTCTTAATTTTCAATAATTTTCCAATTACTGTTTTGACTGATATATTGATTAAGACTTTCAGGAGAATCCCAAACCTTTTAATAGAATCACATGAATATATGATCAAATAAATTTATATATATAAATTTTTGCCTAAAAAAGAAAAAAAATCAAAAGTAGTTACCAGGTTTGTTGCTGTTTTAGTTCTGGTTTACTCTGCATCGCTTAATGCAGATAGATTCTACCCAGCGCAGTTATCACTGTCCTGATAAATAAACTCCTGATAAATCAATGACTAACTACACAATCAATCTATTATTTTCACCACGTGTATGAATCAGAAAAGTACGTTTTTACCAAAAAGTGAGGAGTTTGCATCTACAGCCAGGATTCCATCCGAGGTGTTTTTGCGAAACAATATTTAGCGCTTCAAATGTTTTTCCAATATAGCTGATGGAAACGCTAATTATCGATAACATTTTGTAAATGTCAACAAAGTATTTTTCCGTTTAACTTTAGCGCATACGTTCTATATCGATACTTCAAATGTCGCAAAAAATCGTTTGGAAACGATGCAGTGTCACATGACAGAATTGGCCTACTGGCAGCGTCCGTGTTCATGGTGTTGCTCAAAGCACTTGAGACTAGGGCTGGGCGATATATATATCGAACGATATATTATTATTATTGAGACTAGTTCATAGCATATTATCATCATATTCATATTATTGCATCTAAAATTTTATATATGGTAAAAAGATGAGTTACCTCTCAAACATAAATATCTCAATTTGATGTTTCTTTTTCATACTTTGAAAGTTATTCGGCTTAATCTTGTTCAGGATATAGTTGTCGAGTTAATAGTTATATATACTGCGCGCGGTGCTTACTATACTCATGTAATCAATTCAAATTTAATTTATTTGTAATTTAGCACAACCTTGTCTGTTAATAATAAAATAACCTAAATTAATATTCCTATTTCCAATACAGTCTAATTAAATTTAATCAGGAAAACAACAACAACTGCACCTGCTTATAAATAGCCTATGGCTTGATGTTGGAGTGAGTATCTAAATAGTCTATAAAGTACAAAAACATGAAAACTCATTAAACTTGTTATTTTTAAGTAGGCCTATATAATTTATTAATAGGCTAAGGGTTTTTTTTCTCAAATGGATTAAGAACAGACTATTTGCATTTGATTTGTGCAACAGGTGAAATTATGTGTGGACAATTTTTTTTGCAATAAACCAAAACTTATGCGACAATTAGGTTTTTTTTTTTAAAGATGACGTCATCACGCACATCATTTTATCTGTAAAAGGTCAGAGTTGGATGAAAACTTATATATAAAATAATATAAGACATAGCTAATAATAAAATATTATACATTTATAAACTAAATTCTAATAGAACAAAATCACAAAAGGCAACAATGAATTTGGGTGAAGTAAGCTAAGCCTAGACCTAAAGGCAATTTTTCTAGAAGTGACAGGAAAGGGATGTTTTCAGCACCTCTGTTCTGAGATCAGCTCTTCTGCAGAGTCCAGCTGTTTGCTGAGCTTCTTGACCTGTTTGTAGTGAGCGAAACACTCCTTATCATCCTGATCCAGCTTCAGACACTCACGGACCTGACTGAAAACACAGAGGCAAACACACAGTGAACAATTTGTGGTTCCATTATCACAACTACTGTACATGCACCCAGTCAGTGTGTGGGATTGACAGCTGTCTTTACTGAAAGCTATGACTCTAGAACTGTCCTTGAAGCAGCTTACAGGCTTGACAACTCTCTGAATGATTTAATAACCAAAAGAGCATGTCATACTGAAGGACATACTTAAGCGAGTCGTGATGATCTCCTAAACTGTAATGGAGCTGGCTGAGTTTGAGGAAGGCTGCTCGGTTGTCTGCACGGAGACGTGTTGCGGGTGTCAGGTCCATAATGGCCTTCCGTGGATCCCCGAGTCGGATGTAGCACTCGGCTCTTAGTTCCCGAGACTCTGGATCCCAAGGAGAGAGCTGGAAAACAAAGGGGAAAAATGAGTTTTTATTGCAAGAGTCATGCCAAGCTTAAATTGCAACATTTGATGTCATTTGTTTTTGTATTTTATGTATAAGGTGCCTTATTTCAACAGCTCAGATTACAGATAGTGTGATAAAGAAAGACATAAAGTGATAGGAAAATACTTTACTGAACATATAGTGTCAATATATAATGACTTTTTACCATTAATATATTTCTACTAATAAAGGATGCATTCAACTGATCAAAACTTAACTTAACTTAAATAAATGCAATTCTTTGGAACTTTCTATTCATCAAAGATCAAAATATCAAAAATATTTATGTGATAAATATTTTCCGTGATGTGAAAACACCTAGGATACGCATCGAAACGGACATTTTAAAGGATAAGACATATGAATATGTGTATATGGTACTTTTTCCTCACATTTGTAAACACTGACATGGTAGTTCCGCCCACATCAAGCTTGACCTTTTCAACGTAATTTCGTATTACGTTACGTCACCAACGCGCATCAAAGAACAGAGCAAGGCGAGCGTTTGTGCTCATAAAACTTAAACTTTT
>JAUMHP010000285.1:1151132-1165664 GCA_032361065.1 Enteromius trimaculatus
TCGAGGAACATACAAACACACACACACACACACACACACACATATATATATATATATATATATATATATATACACACACACAGATGAACATGTGAGCCATGTTGACCGACCCTGACAGAATGACTGATCAAATCAAGCTGAACAGAAGAAATGTGAAATGAATGGAGCTTGAAAATGTTTCTTTTTTTTGTTTTGTGAGTCAGGTTTGACATTCATTGCGACGTCCAAATGTCACTAAGCATTTAAAGCTCAAAGTCATATGCTATAAACTGATATATTGAATGAGAATCCATTGCGATTTCAATTTGATTTTGGGCTATAGATCACAGTCTTTGCTTTTATGTTTGCTGATATGCTGCTCAGCTGCCATTTACCACATATAATCAGCACAAGAGTATAGGATGGTTGTGAATAGAGTTTTTGATTCACTTGAAAAAATGTGTTCATAAGAGTAGTTTGACTACCCTTTACTTGAATGCTTTTGATTCACTAAAAGAGTTGGTTCTTCAGAGTCATTTATTTGTTCATTTGATTACTGCACGCTCCTACGTTAAGTATTTTTAAAGCCGTTACTTAATGTAGACACAGCTTTCCATCTTTTCACACATAATTCAGAGAGGGCAGACTCCGATAAAACATGCCTTCTTTTACTGATGGGCTGTAGATGCAGCAGAAGGAGCATTAGAAAAGTGGTGCAGAAGACACTGACGGAGTAATCTTGGGACTTTAGGGATGTTTATCAGCATCTCTCAAATGAAGATCCAAATGGAGTTTTTGTCCTGCTTTAGCACATTCTGTGGAACAGAAGGAAAAGGTTTGGGTTTAAGGAGTCTGTTTGTGGAGAGTGAGTAAGTGAATGTGACGGGTCGCCTCGCCAATTTAGGTCAAGAATCAGAACAGCACTCTTTATGTGTCTGTGTGTGTGTGTGTGTGTACAGGGGCACATTTTTTAAAAGATCCTAACAAATATAGTACAACATGACCACCTTGTGAGGACATCTGAAGTCGTTTTAAAGGGGATAGTTTAACCATATTCCCCCCTCATGTTCTCCCAAACCTGTTTTACTTTCTTCTTTGGAACAAAAATGGATATACTTCACAATAGATTTCCATTTGCTAATGTTAACTACGTTAGTTGACAGTTAAAAAAAACACTAATGCATTTATTAGCCTAGGTTAAAGTCATTAACTAAAGCATTATTTAAGTCAGAAGTTGCATCTTTTAAGGTAATGGACCTGTGCTAACGACAACTAGGAATAAATAATTTTAACATATTGCTCATTATAATTTAAAGTTAGTCAAGGCATTAACTAACATTTACTAATTAAACCTTATTGGAAGTGTTTGCCAATAAAGTGACATTCAGTGGTGAACATGTTCTATGGAAAATTTTTCTTTTTTGCATGTTTTCTACAGAGGAAAAAAAAGAAAAATGTACTTTTTGTATAAACTGCATTTTTACTTTTTGAAAAAAGGCTTGCAGAGGTGTTTCTTTAAATGTAGTAATGTTGACGGATTTGTGTGAGGGCTAAGTTTAAGGTTGCAGTCTAACAAATTTCATCGCTTCTGTTTAAATCCTTTGAGATATAGAGAAACCAATGTGTGTGTGTTTATGTGTGTGGATGGATGGATTGGACAGATACTCCCCAAAGGTCAGACCGAAAAAACGACCACACTAATTGGATTCCAACTAGTTAACATTGTGTGATTCATTTAACCTCACACACACACACACACACACACACACACATAGCCTCGGCTTTCTCTCCCTCTATGCAGTAGCAAACAAAGCCGGCATTGTGCCTCATTCTGCTGAGGAACCACTTGTGGAGGGATGTGTTTCCCGGGAACAGGGGGTGCGCTTATCCAGCGCTCACCATGCCATTGACCCTTGACTTCGCCTCACTAGGCCGAATGCAGAAACACGGCGACATGGCCGCAATTTAGTGTGCGAGATCACGCAAACATGACCCGTTAATAGCAATAATGAACAGAGAGTACACACATGCGCACACAGCTGCCACAACGGCTTGTGTGTGTGTGTGTGTGTGTGAATGCACAGTGGAGAACAAATTATCCCTCTCATATTAATTCACACATGTGAAACACACAATAACCACACACACAGAATCACACACAAGCTCATGTTGTAAATCCCTTTAGATCATCTTCATAGATCATCTATTCATCAACCACACACTCGCATGACAAACACACTTTTTGGGTAAACAGACTTTAGGCAGAGAGGATGTTTACTGTGTGTGGAGGGAGATTAAAGAGTTGGGGTGGGATTGGGGTTGACCAGCTGTCCACGGGAGAAACAGATTCAGAGAGAAAGAGTGAAATGTGTGCGCTACCCAAAAACCCAGAAGGAAATAGAAAAATTCTGCTTCAGATTCGGTTTCTACTTCTTAATTCTGGTTGAAGAGTCAAAGTGAAATCAAAGTCGAGTCTATTTACTTTCCTAATGCGTGTTGGCATTTCATTCCAAAGAAAGAAATGTTTGCCCTCGTAATCTTTCATCAAAATGTGTTGACTTTCTCTGCTTCTGAAATGATTTGCCTTTTCAGTTGATGTCACCTAGTCATTTTGTTTTCATATTTAAAAAATATTATGTTTCATTTTTAAGTATTTTGTTAAATTGATCAAAAGTGACAGCCCAAACATACTTTTTTGTTGAGGAGGGGGGGTGGGGGGGAATTTAAAATAAATTGAATAGAAATTTCTACTTTTCTAATATTTCTGAGAATCCCACAAAAATATTAAGCAGCACAACTGTTCATTGATAATAATAAGAAGAATATTACTTGAGAATCATGTCATCATATTAGAATGTTTTCTGAAGGATCATATGACACTGAAGACGAGTAATGATGCTGATAATTCAATTTTGACTGAAAATATAGTTTAAAATAATAAGGTAAATAAGAAAAGAGGTATTTAAATTGTAAACATATTTCTCAATGTTACTGTTTTAACTGTATTTATGATCAAACAACTGTAGCCATACATAAGAATGCATAAAAAAAACAAGTGGATAAAATAATATTTTTTGTTAAATATACTGTTTTCAGGGAAATCTGACACATTATGGAAGTAAAATGGGCTCTCTGTTAAATGATTAGTACATCGAGGAGGCTGATAAAAAATAAAAATGACTAATTGTGCTGCATTTTGTTACTTATTCCCAAGTTTATTTTCTTAATTCCCAATCCGAACTCGCTCTCAGTCTCCTCTGTGGATGCATTAATCTCACCGTTCATTTGGCTCTTTCCTCTCGGCTCTCGTTTGTTGTTCCATCTCCTTCCAGATCTTCATCCACTCATCTGTCCCTCAGATAAATCTTTTAAGCTTAGTTTATTTATTTTCTTTTAAGCTAGTGTATCTTACCAGCACAAAGTAGTTTCCTCCCCTTATCTGACCTCTTCTGTCGGCTTTCCTTCGTCCTACCCCGTTTTGGCCCCCATTTTTCTTTTTGGCAGATTTCTCATTCTGCCGTTCTTGATGCCAAAGCCATAATTCACCAAGCGCACTGGCTGGCGTGCCAAGATTTTAATAATCGTTAAAAATGCAAAGCCACACTGGCATTTCTGAGTGTGTGTGTGTGTTCAACTCGCCTCGCAGTGCATATGAGCATTTCAGCTAAGCTGATAGTAGGTTCAGAGTTCTCTCGTAGCGTTACACTGAGTGATGCTACACAACAAGAAATCTACCCAGAAAGTACATGAAGTTGCTTCTTTTTTTTGCACCGTCTGATCCCCTTTTATCTTATTTAGCGATCAACCAAGCACTGTTTCCTTTTTAGATAATGTTTAGATGTGGGTTTATGTGAAATTGGGTATAGCCAAACAAAAATCGATATCTTTAAAAGATTCTGTATCATAAACCTTACAGGCTTTGGCAACCAATTCTTTCTCAAATGTGCTCATTATGTTTCGTTTCCCTGAAAAGTGATAGAAACCTGTGTGTAGCGATTCCCGGAAATTGCGTTAAGTCAGCCAATCAGATTTTACGTTGCCAGTTGAAGAAAACTCTGGCTTTTCTTTTGCGCAACATAAGAGATTTGATGTCTACGCTTCAAGGGCTTAGTTTATCTAAACATGTCACCCTCTTGTTCCAAACCTCTACGACTTTCTGGAAAATCACATTTTAAAAAATGCCTTGTTTTTTTTGCTCAGACAGTAGTGCCCCTATTGACTTCTATTGTATGGACGGGGAAAAAAAACCTCTTCAAAATATCATCTTTTGTTTTCTGAAGAATGAAGTCATGCAAGTATTGAATGAAATAAGGATGACAGAATGGTGACAGAATTTTTGGATGATCTATTCATACTGATGTTGAATATCAGCTTTAAGTCAACCATTTTGCACTTTTTGTTGTAGGGCACAGACCGACCACTTAGACAGGAAGAGACTTGTACGTTTTGGAGATTGTAAACACGATGTTCCTGTGGGACAGATAAAACCTGAGTACCCTGACTTCCTAAAAATGCAGCTTGCCAGTTAGAAAAAGCTCTTGGCACTTTTTGCGCAACATGCATCCGAGCGTGAATCCGGTCGTACCGTCTGAGGCTGGGTCTATTCCTGTTATAATAAACGAATATGTGAAGCCGAATGCTGAAAATAGAATAGGACAGAACCCTAACAGCCAGGGCAGATTAAATCAAACGGCATCTAAAAACAAGACATTACCACGGTACGTTCTGTCCTATGGATTAATATGCTCTTCTCCTGACTAATGAGCTCTTTTGAGTGCTAATATTCCATCCATATATTTACAGCTGTGCGAACGAGTTTATTAATATGGAGTAGAAGATGCGTGTCTCAGCTGGGTTTGTGCCACCGCACCTTCTGCTCGGTGCATGAAGCCTGTTCCTCCCCTCTGAAACCAGAATTGTAATGCATGCAATTAAGGAGTCTAATTAGGGTAATTAATTCTGTGGGAGAGAGGAACCCAACACTCCTCCATTCACGGTTATAGATCTGACTTAATCCCTGTGCCCTACACTCCAAACACAAAGCTGTCTCAGATAACGGGGGCCAGGGACTCTGTGCGTGTGTGTGTGTGCGTGCGTGCGTGCACGGTTCCACCGTCTTCTCTCAAGCTAGCAGATTGCTCTCAAACTCAAAGGCTCTGGAAACTCCTCAGGCATGGAAAATGAAGGGAATGGGGAAAGGTGTGATATAGAACATTGTGAACGAATCTTTCTCATGATTCGTTTCAATCGATTCGGAAAGCAATTGTAAAGGAGAACTGCGAGGTGTTATTGGAGCAGTTGGGCACATTTTTAATCTCAAACAAAAGTTGACTGAACATAAAACATCGTGATGAAAGCAGCATTTAACCACAACTTTTTTTGATTGATGCCAGCATTTATTTTCTGAAAGGTTCATTTAAGTGGACAGATTTTGTTCAAACTAATCAGAATCTGCAATATTAAGTGAATACTTTTGTATTGTCTATGTGTGTGCATAAGAGCACACACATAATTTTGATGATATGTGGGTCCTCGGTGAAATAAACAAACTGGTGAATGCATTTTGAATCAGTCCCAAATTAACTAATTGGTCAAAATGATTTTAAACAGTTTGTGTGTGTGTGCTTATGTTGTATGTGTCTATAACTGTTATGATGTACACACACATATAAATACATGTTTTTTTTCCCCTAACTGTCCAAATGATTCATTCCATCAGTGTCTAAATAAACCGAATCAGTGTCTGGTTTTTAAAAGGAAAAATGTGTTTCAGCAAACTATGTTTAGGACGCTATACACTATATTAATCTCTTTTCTAAATGCTGTCTTTCTCTTGTAATGTATTTCACTCTCTTGCACACACACATACACAGATCCAAACCCTTAAAAATACTTACACATCCCGTCATTTTAGCAAAACCAGCGTGCTCTTGTTCACACAATGTGGCGTGAATACCTCATTTAGTTCCTTTACATAAACACAGACCAACGCTGCTTTTCTCTTTCCGTCGCTCTTTCTCTCGCGCACTCAAACACATCCAAAAGATCTTCCTCCCAGCCGTCCAAACCCTCATTCTTCTATTCCTGCTCCAGTCTGCGAACCCACAGAGGACAAACAGACAACAGAAAGTATGTCACATTCAGCAAATCAAACCACACAAACAAGCCTTAATCAAACATATTTCCTGTCACTGTAGAAACACACACACACACACACACATAAAATGCACACAAATCTTAGTTATCCCTTTCATTCTCTTTCCCACAATCCATCATCTCTATTTCGACTGATTCTTTCTGTCCATCTCCCTCTTTCTCATTCGCTCTCTCTCCCTCTCCCTCGAGCCCTGTGCAGGCACAGATGTCAGGATACATTATTTCAACTGGCTACCTCCCATGTTTCTCCTATTTCTCCTCTCTGTTACATGCGTCCTCTTTCCGTCCTATGCTCTCCTCGTGATGGTGGTGTTTGAGTTTTTGTGTGCTTCGGATATACAAATGATAAAAGAGGAGCTAAAAACCCGACAGGATCTTTCACAGAAGGCCAACATTTTGTCCCTAGTTGGTCTCTCAGTCTGTCTGTCTCTCTCTCCTCACACACACACACATGGCCGGTGAGTTATGGTTAGCTCTAGAATCTGTCCAGCCCTAAAGTACTCCAGATGTTGGACTCTGTGTGTGTGTGCGGTTCTGGCCGTTCTGTCAAACAGAACGGCCAAAGTGAATTCAGGTTTTTGCCCTGTGTGTTTAGAGATGTTATTTTGTGTTCAGCTTCTAGGCACACACTGCTACACTCGCCGCTTTGCTCATTTGGCAGTGTTCTGCTTGCTTTCATTAGAACCTGTAATTAAAACGACAGTGAAATGTGATTACAGTCTTTAAGATGTTCGACTGCGTTCAGCACACACTGAAATAGGGTTGGGCGGCACAATGCTGCATACTGTGCAGTGGTAGAAATGTGTCAGGCGGGAGAGATCCTGCAGTACTGGTCTGTGAGGTTCAGTACTGTTGTTGTATATATACGTGAATATATAAGTTTAAGATCAGGAAGAAACTAACACTTCTGTTCAACAGGGACACATTCAATTAAGAAAAAGTGACAGTAAAGACATAACGGTACAAAAGAAGTCTGTTTTAAATAAATGCTTTTCTTTTGTACTTCAGTCACAGAATCCTAAAAAAAGCGTATCGTGGTTTCCACAAAAATATTATGCGGCACAACTGTTCTCAACATCGATAATAGTAGGCAGTGTTGCCAAGTCAGTGGTTTTCCCGTGGAATTGGGCTACTTTAACGCTCTTTCTGTGGGATGTTTTTCGTGTACGCGGGTTGAAGCGACCCCAATAACGTGATAATTAACCCCTGGAATGTGACTTTTAACCTCACAAACGTGCGTTTTACCCCACCGGAACATTTTTTATCAGGAATCCCACTCAAAAGCGATAGTTTTGAGTAGCAATTGGGCGGGTTTTGGTGAGATAACCTGGCAACCCTGATAGTAGGGAATGTTTTTAAGCAGCAAATCAGCATATTAAAATGATTCAAGGATCGTGCGACACTGAAGACCGAATGGCTGCTTTAAACACCGCAAAAAAATGCTTTTCTGGCTTAGATTTTTTGTCTTGTTTTCAGCCAAAATATCTAGAAATTCTTAAATAAAGAAGGATTTTTTTACAATAAAAATTATAGTCTTGTTTTCAGAAAAAACAAGTTGAATGAGTTTTTGCTTAGAACAAGCAAAATAATTTGATAAATGGGGTAAGCAAAATTATTATTATTTTTTTTTTAATTAAGCTTACCCCATTGGCAGATTATGCTTGTTTCAATAAAAAACTTTTTTTTCTAGATAATCCTCCTTTATTTAAGAATTTCTTGATAGTTTGGCTAAAAATGCATCCAGTCATGTTTATTTATTATTATATTTTGTTAGTCTTTTTGTTTTAAACTTTTTGAGTAGCGTTTTTGCACTTTTATCCACCAAATTCTTAGCCTGGCTTCCGGCTGCAACAGCAGAGTCCAACGATTGTTGCTGCTCGGTACACGCCATGTTTGAAGGCTGGTGTGGTTTCGGGTCGCAGAACTGCTACGTCATCGCGTTACACACGCCTCAGTCGTGCCGGGGGCGGGGGGATGTTAGGGAGCTCGTTTCTCATTGGTTCCCACTTTTTTGGGAACGGAAATGCTCTAAAACGGCAGCTTTGCCAGACTGACTTTGCTCGCGAAGTGAATGTAGCGTCACAGGAAGTATGGGCGGGCAGTTTTTTGTGTGGATGTTTCAGCTATTATTTTGCAATATATACCATTGCAGTTGTACAGAATTATTCCCGATCCGCCCACCGAAACCACTTTATCTGTCCCCCGTGTGCCCGTGTGTTTGCCGTTTGGCTTTGATATGACCCAGAAACGAGCAGTCCACCAGAATTTTTTCCGCAAAAACACTCTCCGCTCTGTTACTCCTCTAATGTTTTTTCAGTCTGATACTTGCCGGCATCTTAATATAGCAACCCCTTCCTTCCCTCTTTCTCCATTTCTTTATCTCTCTTTCTTTCTCCCTCTCGCTTTCTTTCACTGAATGCCATCTCCTTCCTCCCTTCAGACCGTTGACCCACTTCCCTCTTTTCTCACTCCTTCTCTCCCTCCACACTTTTGTCCTTCACCTCAACAACTTCTTCGTCTCCGCTCTTGAAGTGAAAGTTGTCCGGAGGGCAAACAAATGTTTTGGCTGTGTTGCATCAGCGACATGTTTCATGTGGCAAGGCTAATTTAACAAGCTGCTAAGCGTTAGGTGCAGCAGGTCAAGGTGGAGTGAATGAACAGATACATAGATGGATGGATGGATGATATAAGAGATACCTAGGTTGCCTGATAAAAATGTTAAGCATCAAATGCATTGATCTCTCCCAGTCCTCTCTCGCTCTTTCTTTCTCTTGTCTTTCTTTAATTAAAATTCATTGGATGTTTATGCAGACATGACTCATCCGGTTTGAATTGAACCCACACAGTGTAAGCAGATATATCCAGATTTCTGTTGCAGTACACAAAACATAGATCCACACGCACACTCTACGCTGAGGTCTGCACTCAAGCGCTGTTGCCCACAGACATGACCCAGTTAGGTTGGATGTCCTTCCTCCTTTCTGACCCACATCCTTACCGTCAGCCTGCCACTCTTCTGAGATTACGAAAGATTCGCGCCTGAACGCCGATGACGTACGTAACCTCACGTAACCTAGGAGTCCTGCGGAGATATCCCATCATGCCTTGCTCCTCTTTTATGTTCTGAGATGGAGTATTGCTTTCTAGTCTGGAGATGCCTGTTGGTAGCACTTAGGCTAGTGTGTATTTATATAATGCATTCTGATGTTCTTTATTCATTAAAGAAGAATGCATTACCTTTTATGCAAGTCTTGCAAATAATGTACGTTGCAATACAGTACAGTATGTTATATTTTGTTTAGTTAAAGTTATTGTAGTAGAGTTGCACAATATGGATCATCTTTATCATTAAGCTCCTTAATGGTTTAATATTATATATACATTTCATTACATATATAAATATATATATATATGGGTGATTATATAATTGCAGGTACATTTGGTGTCCCCACAAAAACAAAGTCATTATTTTTTCTACTTTTATTTGTTGTTATTTTAATTGATTTATTATTTTTCTTTATGAATTACAAGATGTGCAGTCCATCACAATATAGCAATTTATTTTAAAAGTGATTTCTGCTTGTCTGTATTTTTTTGTGATCATGTATCAATGTTCAGTCAAAATATTTTATAGTACTTCTCTTTTGGCAACAGTTTATTCATTTTATTTATTAATGCCCTAAATAGTTAGTTACTTAAAATATTCTGATCTAAAAACCTCTTACACCAAGAGTAATTTTTAAAACGTCAACTCTATTGCCACGAAATTAAAAGGACGGATAAAGGACGGATTTATCATGTGTGTTGTTAACAGATCACATTAGGTTAGGTTAGACTATAATAAAAAAATGAAAGGTTTTAATAAATACACGTTATGTACTCAAAAACGTTTTATTTTGGAATGCCATTAATTGTGATGAATCATTACCCAGTACAAATAATGTATGATTTTATATTATATTTAGATTTGTTTTCTGTTTATTTATTAAAAGATAGAAAGGGAACATGACAATGGCTCAATGTGAGCGCTGTTGCATCATGGCTCTTTTGCGCCAAACATGTCCCATCAGCTTATTTAATCGGTTTTCTATTTTATGCAATATATTTCGAGGCTTTCTAAGCCTTGATGGTGTTGATATTCATACAGTAGATCCCACAGCTGATTTACAGTCCAGCAGATATTACAGGATTAGAGCTGTCTGATCTCATTACATGAACCACCAAATGCTTTATTTGTTTACACGCTTATTTATAGACTCATTTAAACCTTATCTGGAGGGATTTTTCTCTTGTCTCTCTTTGTCTGTGACCCCTGCCCTGGTAAGCTGCTTTCTTCTCTCGGACACTTGCTCTGCTGGAGTTTTTATTTGTGCTGTGTGTTTACTCATACAGGCTGATGGGCTGGCAGCTGGAGATGAAATGGTTAAGAGGTCAGGCAGGTTAAACTCTCTCTAGTGGTTCGCGAGTCTGCATGGCAGGCCTCCAGTACCAGCCTAGTACTCAACCACTGGAGCCTTATACTCACTATAAGGACACACTATAACGTCCATTTACAGCGTGGAAATGTATGCGCTGGCAGTCCTTGTGGTGTCGTGCTCGCTTTGGATTCAGCTTTGGGACCGTGTTTTCGTGTGCATATAAGAGGAAGTGTATGTGCTCCTTGCGTGTCTGTGGTCAGGTCCCCGCGGAGAAGCTGGCAGCGCTGTGACGCCCGGGGGGCCAATCGAAAGAGGAATGACCGTAATCTGTATGGATGGGTAGAAACGTGAATAACTGGTCACAAATTAAAATGTCATTGAGCATATAGGAAAGACCATGCGGGGTTGGGAACGGCTCTAGGGATCCACAGGTGCAGAGGGGCCCGCTACAGTGCGTTTTAAATGGGAAATATTGCAAGTTCGATGCAAGTTAGCCTCAATGGACAATATTTGTGGCATGTTACCACAAAAATGCATTAATTACGATGCAGATTAATTGAGCCAATCTCTAACTGTTAAAAATAGATAGCGTCATAACAAACAAGACTTTAGTGTACCATTCAAATGTTTGGAGTTGGTAAGATTAATTCATTAAAGTTCAGTTTTGAAAGAGGTCTTTTGTTTCACCAAGGCTGCATTAATTTGATTAAGAGTGCAATTTTAACAGTACAATTTTGGAATTGAACATATTTCAAATTTGTATTCTGTTTTCTGTTTTAATATATTTACATTTACTCCAGTCTTTATCCATCAGAAATTATTATAATGTGCTGATTTGGTGCTCAAGAAACATTTATGATTGTTATTATCACCAAACAGTTGATTTCGGAAATGAAAAAAAAAACAAATCAAACGAACAATGAAAGTCATTTGATAAATTAAATGTGTCCTTGTATTGATTTCTTTCTTTCAAAAAAAAATGATTGCTGACCCCAGACTTGTAAACAGTAGCGTACAATGCTTTTAAAACCCTCTAAATTCAAAGATAAGTCAATTATGTTTTTGTCGTAATCATGCTGTCGATTGAGCTTATCTTGTATTGAACCAGAAATACTCCCTGAAATGTTTAATTTACAAATGAATTAATATTTTGGTCCCCTGAGAGAAATACTGAGAAATATTCACTTTTGTAATGCTTCGGTATAAGCGGGTATCAGAAAATGTATTGTACTTACATTTCGTTAAAAACAAAAAGGAGACCCAGCTCATTATACAGTCCTAGCTGTGTGTGTGGGGAGTAGATTATATATACACTCTCGTATGTCAGTTATGTTTTTAACATGTTTGCATTTGACAACTGTATTCTAGTGTTACTGTGTGCGTGTGATCATCTGGGACGTTATGAGCTGCAATTATGCACCATTGCCAAGACTGTCAGTGTGATATACTCGTGCCTACCTCAAGAGGCTCCTTAATCTGTCCTGCTCACACACACACACACACACACACACACACAAGATCTGATGTTAGCCAGCGCTGCTTTATCATCACTCGCACGGGGCCGTTTATAACTGAGGTCTTGTCAGACACGTAAAGTCAACTACAGAGCATGTCGTCTCCGTCCCTTCTGTAGATGTTATCGACTGACCAATCAGAGCGCAGAACGCTCCGCTCAAGAACATTAAGAAAAGTGCCATCAAAATCTGCATCCATTTCGACATCAGCAGCCATTTTCCATCATAAATTGCTGTTGTTTTGCTAGATAACGGCATAAATTGTGCCTCTCAAGAACATTGCAGCATTTCTCCTGCTTTTAAAGTTAATGGAAAACATTATGATTTCACGCCGGCGGTGAGTCTTCCGTGGCACCTTTTTTTTTTTTGTGAATTCTCCCGTCCTTCTCTCTTTTTAGCTGTCAGCACTCTCTTAATTGCTTATGAAGGCTTCGTTAATGGCTTAAATCAACCATACGAATGTGTTGCTTTTGATTTATTGAGTCTTATTTAGTTTCAGGAAACATGAAGTGTGAGCCAGAGGTGGAAATAGTTGGCTCAGGACAGCAGTGTAAATCTTTCCTGGTATACTGTACTGAAAAAAACCATTGTGTTTCACTCTCTCACGCTAACGTCATGTGTTACAGCTCAATGCTGGATGGGTTTTGAGATGTGGGCATTTTTAATGGTTATTTCCAGCTTGTCGTCTATGAGGAGCGTCTGTGAAATGTTGGAGATTGTATAGAACATTAATTCTGACCTGTTCCTCAATTCTGTGACAAAGTGAAAACATGCTTTTAGCGTGTTTGCGTATGCAGTTCGAATGAAAGCGTAGCAGGAAAATGGGCCAGAGGGGTTGAAAACAGAAATGCAAGGCTAAAAGGATCATTTTCGTCAAAAATACAAAATTGAGAATGAATTACTGTCACGCATGTTGTTTGAGGTTTTCTTTCTTCTGTAGTCAAGAAAAGCGGATGCTGCTCTTTTCCATGTGTGAATGTGGATCGTCTAGCTAGCAAGTACCAGAAGAAAAGATCCTAATTTAAGTGTTTGCTAAAAATCCTACCCTCTGACACTAGAATGTTCTCTTAAGTGTTATTCTTAGTATTATTTATACACTCATTTCTACGCTATCTATTATTTCTAATAATTTTAATTTAATATTTTTATCAGTTTTTTATATTTCTGTTTAGTTTTATTGTATTTTTATATTTAGTTCAGATTTAATTTGAGTAATTTAGTACATTAACGTAAACTTTTTTTAATTTATTAGATTGCAAGTAATACTGATATTGTTATTTTTGCATTTATGTAATGACATATAGGAGATTAAATGATGACCAAATGTTTATATACATGCATATATATATATATATACATGCTTTCATGGTTAAAATATATTCCTTAAAATATATCTAACATATACTACATCAAATATGCACACACACACACACGTCTCTCACTGTCTGTAACTCTCATAAACACACTCGCACACAAATGTGCTTCCACAATAATAGCCGTGGGATAACGCCCACACATAACACACACGTCTGACTGACTTGTGCTTTATCACCATCATTAGTGCGACAAGAGGCATCCCAGAACCCCTTTACGTAAACACATGCGTGGGAGATGCACACACTCTCTCTCTCTCACACACACACGCACACACAGCCTCCTCAGCTTCATTTGTTCGTTGTTTTGTTCACTAAACCGCTCTTCTGGCCTTTACACTTCATTCTTTTTATCAGTTCTTCTGTCTTGAATCTTTGTGACAAACAGCAGCTCCTGTCTTTACGCGAGGGTTTTTCGCTTATCCTGAAGAGAAATGCACACACTGAGTTGAATAAAATACACATAGTGATTAGGAACGAATGACTGCAATGTTTCTTCATGACTTCTGCGCTTGTTCCTCTGCCACTCCTTCCTCCATTTCTCCTCATCCTGCCATCACTGCTGATCATTGTCTCAATTACTCATCCTGTCCTTTATTCTTTCTCTCTCCCTCTCTAGTCTTGGTGTTTTCATCAGTCTCTCATCCCATTTTTACCTCTTTATTGAACGGTATTGTTCATGCTTGTCTTTTGTCTTTTTCTTATATTTTCTTTTTTTCTGCCCCAAGACCTTTCAGCACTTCAGCTTCTAGAGAAGAGCCACATTCATATGTGTCATCAGACTCCCTCCCTCTTGCTCTTTCCACTCTTCCTTACGCTGTCTTTTCTGTTGTCTGCTCACACATTTGGTCTTTCCATCACCTCCTATCGTCTCTCTTCTCAATCACATCAGCAACAGCCTGTCAGAGACCATCAGTGTCTCCCTCCCTCCATCTCTCTCTCTCTTTTCTTTCCATCTCACAAAATGTCTCAGAATATCCATGTTTTAGGGTTACAGTTAACCTTGACCTTCCCGCTCATCTATCTATCTATCTATCTATCTATCTATCTATCTATCTATCTATCTATCTATCTATCTATCTATCTATCTAT
>JAUMHP010000285.1:1174006-1184926 GCA_032361065.1 Enteromius trimaculatus
AATTAATCGGTTATCGGCAAGTACGGACCAACCCAGCTATCGGTATCGGTAAAATTCAATATCGGTCGACCTCTAAACATGACATTATAAAGGGGTCATATGATGCAATTTCAAATTTTCCTCTCACTTTGGAGTGTTACAAGCTGTTAGTGCATAGATAAGATCTCTGAGGAGGAAAAGATTAAAGTTTTAAAACCGAAGTTATGACTTGTCCACACCCCCTGAAACTGCTTGTTTGAACACTCCCTCACTTTTCTACGTCACAGAGTGGGTTTATTTTCAAACACTGCCCAAATCTTTACGCAAAGTAAGGCAGAGCTATGTAGTGTTGCTGTGGGCGCCGTGTTCTGGAGACACTGTATATCATTATGAAAGTGAAAAGTTGCTTTGTTTGGCCTTCCAAAAGAGGACATAACTAGAAATCAGTGGTCAAGTTGTATTCACTACACACGTCAATACAAATATTAGTGTGTCCTGCACATTTACGGACGACTGACTCCTAAAACTTGGATGTACACCGAGTGTATAAAGTGGAGCAAGTCAACCTCTGCAAGAACAGTCTTGTGTTTCTGACTCCCAACTAGGGTTGGGTCGATAGACATCACGATGCTGAACCGGCATCGCGATCCTCCGCCCCGCCGCTGCAGCAGCAAACAGTTCATGAAAAACACACTTAATCTATGGTGGCAAATCTATGCCTTTAATAAGCAAGCGCACCACTGATGCGCTCGCATCTAATGTTTCACATTAGACATCGTACGATTCCAAAATTGGTGGACATCGCCCAACCCTACTCACAACCTTTAAGTAAGTTTTCTTATTAAAAGAAGCTGCTACTTACTATTCAAACGTGAGTTTTGAGCAGTGAAGGGGAGTGGTGGTTGTTTGCCGTTTCTCTGATCACAAAATGCAGGCATGGTGTTATGTTTATGAGGTACGATGCAACACAATGTATAAAAAGACAGTAAGTCATGATAATCAGTAATTATGTCTCCACTGGATGCAACAAATGCCTCGTTTGTAATGTGTTTTATTGTTTTGCCGTCACAGCGCCGGGACGCAGCATCACGCGCAAGTAGCCTAACATTTCCGCCACATGCTTGCTGTATTTAGCCAATAACAGTGCATTGGATAGCTGGCCAATCAGAGCACAGCTCACTTTTTTAGAACAATGGGCTTTGTACAAATCGACCCATTTCAGAAGGCGGGGCTAAGAGGAGAAACAAAAGTGGTACTTTAAACCACATTGCATATACCAAAAAATAATATTCTTTTTAGCAACATCATATGACCCCTTTAGATAATATAGTCTGTCAGGAATTAAACTTTTGCAGTGCATGTAAAAATTTTACAATGCAGGCATTGTAAAGAAGTTGTTAATTAAAGATGAAACAGTGTAAAATACATCAGATCTGACTTGCTGATACATGGTTATTTGTCATGTGTGTCATTGAGTCATTCTTTTTTATACGTTTGGTTATATAACTCCACAAAGGACTTTGACAGCACCAGCATTCCCTGACACACATTTACTTACAATGTCTTTTCTTTTTGTCTATTGGCCAAGAGTCAAATATTTCACTTCTCTTTGGCACACGGCCACATCTCTGCAGTAATAAATCAATACAATGGAAATTATGTAACGCTTGGGCCAAATGCACTGTGGACGATAGTGAATGTGGCTTTATTTGGCTTCTGAATTGTCTCGCTCTCTCCCTCCCTTCCTTTCTCATAGAGATTTTTAGAATAACTTTCGTCTTTGTTGGATCATGGGAATGGAATTCATGAAAAAAAGATAAAAATAGCTGGCGTCAGTGCATCAGGGGACAACTTTCTTATGTGTGTGTGTGTTTTCTTACTTTATTAGTGAACAATGCAAGCATGACTTCTTTGCACCAAGTCAGCAGGTTTTCCATGCAGGGTCTCGCAGTGGAACGTTTTCAGCTGCACGTGGATATCCTCATCTGTTGTCCCCATTCAGGGGTGCGAGTGTGTGCTTGAGGCTGATTCGAGGTGACGCCATAGGAAAGAAGTTACAGCACAAAACAGCTGTTTCTTTATTCTCTCTCCCACGGATTGAACACGCATACAGTATCTCACACGTTCATGCAAATTTCACTGGTGATGTATCCAAACAAAACCATGCATAACACCCCTAGCTTTCAGCTGGATTCACTAATCTAATCACACAATTTTTGTTCAAATTAGCACTAAATTGATGATTTCTGACATTCTGTGCATGTGTGTGTGCGGTGTGTGTGTGTGAGCAGTTTTATTTCGTTATTTTTTTAACCTGTTTGATTGGGATTCATTGGAATGAAAAAAACCTGGATTTATTTGCAAATGAGCTCTTCATTTATTTAGAATACGCTTTACTCCAAAATGACCTTAATGACATAAACAAGTTAATACTTAACCTAAGATATAACTATGTTCTTCTGGTTCCTGTTTAGTTGTCCTTGTAATTTGGTCATATATAAATTGTGCAAGCATAATAATTAAAAGGAAGAATAATCTAATCTGTACGAACCAGAATTTAGGTCGTCTAACGTTACAACACCAATCAGCCAAGATACCACCAATACTGACTGACCTACTGACCTCCTTGACTTGTAGTTCATTCAGACAAAACCTGACTTTTCAACAAGAAACAAGACTTCTCCTTTATGATTTGTGGTGAAAGCATGAAGTAGGTTGCAGACTTCAAATATTTAATAAACGATCATGCAAGGAAAGTGTATAACTTTGTGAATGACGGCCATGCATTATATGGATTTCTGCAGGTGCAGGTACATGATGCGCTCTGATTCTGAGATCACACAGAAATACTGGAAGGGAATGAGAGAATGAAATATAGTTAAAAGATCCCTTCCGCTCTTAAATCCCTTCTATCTGACACACACAGGGAGGGAGGGAGGGAGGGTGAGAACGAGGCTAAGAGAGAGAGAGAGGTGACAGGGGACGGGGGGAGGGGCTGTTTAGAGCGAGAGATGTGGAGAAAAAAGAAAAAAAACAAGAGAGGCAGGCTGGCCTATAGCGGGGGTTGGGCTTAAGCGCTCTGTGTGTGTGTGTGTGTGTGTGAGAGAGACCAGCTCCTTTCCTCTCTTTGTTTGACTACTGAGTGGAAAAAAGCAGAGAAAGAGAGTGTGTGTGTGTGTGTGTGTGAGAGAGAGAGTGAGTGAGTGAGTGAGAGAGAGAGAGAGAGAGAGAGAGAGGAGAAGGATTGAGGGAGGAAAGCAAAGAGAGAAGGAGAACGAGGGAGACACACTCTTTTTTTTTTTCTTTGGCTAAAAAAGAAGGAATTCTATTTTGTTTGGAGCTGGAAAGCTGCATCCTCTTGACTGTGTCAGCTTTTGCATGGTGTGTTTTTTGTTTGCAAACCCTGCTGCCGGTGTGCGTGTGTGTGTGTGCTTGGGTGTGTGTGTGTGTATGCTTGTGTTTGTGTGTGAGGGGGGCAGGTAGTCAAGCCTGCAGCTGGTTAAAGGGAAAATAAGAGCTGAGATTTTACCGAACAGACTGAACGAGCAGCTCTCAGTGTGGAATTACCTCAGAAACACAGGGAATAACACTGGGAAACACGGTAAGACACGCACGCTCCCTCCATCCACCGCTGCCGCTCTGTTTCTTTGTGCTTCCAGCAGGGCATTTAAACTGAACTCGTGAAAGTGTCCGGGTTGCGTTTGGACAGCTCAGCAGAAAAAAAACACACACTAGGCGGAGAGCGAGAGAAAGTTGAATTGCTTTTTCCAGTCGGAGCACTGCACAAAGAAAGCTTGTTGTATGCAGTCAGTCCGGTTGGCTCTGTTTATATTCTGACTGTCACACACACACACACACACTCTACTGCACAGAAAAGAAAAGATTAAACAGAAATGCTCGGCAGTTTTCCAGTGTCTGCTTCCCACACACCCATGTGGAAAAGCAGGATGTATACATAATTGTTTCTGACAAGATTCCTGTTCTGTTAGTGACTCTTTGTTAAGTGGGGTGAGTTTGTGTAATTGTTTTGTGTGTGTGCGCTGTCCGTTGTGGTCATAGGAAGTGGTGGTTAGGGATTGTGTTAGTTGAGAACGAGAGTAAAACCCCGGCGGCGTGACTGTGTGAACCTCCACTTCCTTCTGGCCGTGTGTCCGTCTCACACAACCCACATCCATTACCGGCATCCTGGAGTGTTTCGATCAATCAAGAGTCATTGTGCGGATGTGTGTGTGTGTTGCTGGGTGTGTTTCAGTTGGCTCCACCCCTCATTAAAGCTCTCCACTAAGATAAAGAAACACAAAACATTGCCAGAAGAGCACACTTTATCATTGTCATCAGGAGATGTGTGAAACAATCGCACGTCTTCATCTGTCAGTATTCGGTTTCTCCATTCCTCAGTGGTTCTCCACAGAAGAACATCTCTCGTTCTCATTCTCGCTAGCTTCTTCCTCGCCGCAGCCATGCGAATTTTTGACGTAGTGTTGCCGGTGCCTGTTTTCATCAGTCGCCTTGAGGCCGCGGTTGCTTTTAGACTACATTCCCATTTGAGCTTCACTAGCTGAGCGCAATCTAACTCTGTTAGCATTAGCAGCGTGAAGACTATTATTACCCACAATGCCATGGCGATTAGCAGTGTGCTAATCTATTCATTAGCTGCTAATCTAATCGCCAGCACGGGTAGCGACTGGGCTGCTTGTGCATTACTAAAGTAGTTTTGTATAGTCATTATGTCAAAAAAACATGGAGTCATAGCCAGCAGGGCGTCGTTGGAAAAGAAGAAAATTTAAATAATGACAATTTTTCTTCAGTTTGGATGTGATTTCTAATTTAATTTAGTTATTTATAGGAAGGTATTTTGACATTAAACATGCTCTTGCATTACTATGTACTACCTCGCTGAAAACCAGCCTTTGGTGGTTTGCTGGTCTTATCTGGTTTATGCTGGTTTCCTACATTGTCCCATATGGAGTTTAGCTAATTGAGCGGAGACATTCTAGCCTGACCAGCTAAAGTATCCAAAGCATGTCTAAAACCAGTTAAGACCATCAATTCATTTTAGGCTGGTTTAAGTGTTAGCTTTCTGTCCAAGTCATGTTGGATTTCCCTCAGTCTCCATTGTAAGCTTCATCTTTATCACTCACTGTGATGGGCGTTTGTTCTTCTGCAGATGTGGTGTGGGTGTGTGTGTCCCCTGAACCCCACCCCCCAGGACAGGCCTGGATGAAGGGGGGATTGTGCATTCATTGGAATGGAGAGAGAGAGAGAAGGGAGGCAGGCAGGAATGATTGAGTGGGCTGCCTGGAGAAGAAAAGGAGACTAGAGAGAGGGGGGGATGGGGGAGGGGAAATGTTGCTTGGCTGGTGTTATGCTCTTTGGTTGTAGGAGGAGAGGGGGAGGTGGGTAGGTATTGACACCCAGCTGGTTAGTTTGAGAAGGAAAGATGTGCAAACATCATAGGATTGCTGAGAAACAGGGTCGTAATTGCATAAACGAGAGTGAAAACACAAACATCATGTGACAGGAACTATTTGCACAGAAAAAAATACTAATAAACACCGACACTGAATTGAAATAAACTGGTATTGATACTGTAACATCATTAAATAACTATCTATAGAGGGTGTTTGTCTATATTTATCTATCTATCTAGCCTAATAATTGACAATACTCTTGTATGTGTTTCCAATAACACTTTGGCAGTGTAAACTCTTCTTATCACGGCAGTTGTTGCTTCGGATGAAAGTGCTGACAGTGCGGGTGGTTTGTTGCTGAGATCATGTTTGATTTGTGTTGTTTGGTGAAGTTTGTTGAAGTCGCAGCGATGGGAGGATAGATGTGAATAACATACCCATCTCCCCTCTGTCTCTCTGACTCCCAGAGTTTTCTGTCCTCACACTCACTCTCATAAATTCCTTATTATCGTTAGCGTGCAACTCGGTCACTCCAAACACACACCTGTGTTTCCTGCGCCTCCTTTGTCTCGCTCAAGTCTCCTGGGAACGAGGTGGTACTGACACACACATGCACGCATTCTCTTGAGTAAACAACCAAAACTGTTTTTCTCTGAATATCTACTTTATTTATATTTAACGGCAACTTTATACGCTAGCATGGAAGCTACAGCGCTTTTCTTTAAAAATATGCTTCAGAAATTATTGTATAATATGGAGGATTTATAATGAAAGCAATAATGATGTAAATCATGTATAGCAAAACACAGACAGACTGAGTGACATGAAGTTTAACCCTTTATGAAATGTTCTTAATTATCTCAGTGCACTTAAGTGAAAATTTTAGAAGTCCTTTTTTTTTGTGGAACTTTGCCAATATATATGCATTTCCACAATCTTCAACCCCATCTATGTTTAAAGTGTAGTATGCACGAATCAGTTTCTAAATCCGCTTAGTATGCATTAGGATAACTTGAATTCATGACAGTGTTACTTTCATAGCATTTCTAAATTCTATGGAAAAATATTTGTTAGAAAGTAATGCTGACAATAGAGGGTTAAAAAAAGCCAAAGCGGGGACTTTACACAAAGTCAGCTTTATAAACGCTCATAAACACAACACAGACTGTGGTTTGAGAGTGTGTGTGTATGTGTTTCTGTCATCTTTAATTCTCTGTTAGTATGTCTTTGATCTGCCTCTGTTCTTTCTCCTCTCTCTCTTTATATTTGTCTGCTGACAACCCAAAACACTTTCTTGTTAAACATTGATTTGCACTTGTGTGTGTGTCAGTGCCCTGTATAGTACACACACATCCCGTCAGGGAGCTGTGGTAAATGTTTCTGGAACCTGTTTAAGAGTAAAACTGTGTGATATTTCAACAAACACCCCAAATATATATCTTTCTGTAAAGTGCATTATGGGCCGTGACCCTTCTGTGACCCCTGGGCGGGATCGATGGCCGTTTCGCGTTACTTAAATGGAGTCATGTGACTGAGCGATAGAGTTACGCCATCAATGGGTGAAATGGCACCCGGCCAATCGATGGAAAGATCATAGTGATATGGAGAGAGTAAGGTCATATCAAGGTCAAAAGTGTGTGTGTTTGAGCCCCATTTCTTCATTATTCTGTCATCACCCTTTTTCCTCTCTCTGTTTCTGTCCTCTGTAATGCATTTCTAACCCAGTTCTCCAGTGAGCTTTGACCTCTTGAGTAAGGTGTGTGTACAGTATGTGTGTCAGAGAGATTTTCGCTGTACCCTGACCTGTTGTGTAAGATATGCATGTTAAGGGGTGTGTGTGTTGTGTAAGACTTCACATTAGTGTGTGTGTGTGTGTGTGAGGTGTGCGATAAGAACTGGAGCCACTCTGACTGCAAAATGGCCAGATTCTCTGCAGGTCTGTACGAGATTTAGTGCCTTTCTCTGGACTGAGATCTGTGTGTATTGTGTGTGTGTGCTTCTGTCTGCCCTGCCTCTGCTGTGTCTCACACTCCAGCAACCTGATCCTTTTCCTGTAAGTGTGGGAGCCTATATAGACGACCCCCATGTGTGTCTGTGTATATGTGTCATGCTGCAGTCAAAGTTACTGTTGATGTTGTAATTGATTTCTCACTGCACTTGTTTCTGTAGTGTGAGTCGCCTGGAGCATTAATTCAACTGGCTTAATGCGTGTGTGTGTGTGTTTGTTTATGAATGTGTATTATGAATGACTATTGGTTTTGTAGATGAAGTTGAATTTGTCTTTGTGCCATATAATAAATAGGCAATTTGTCTTCACCTCTTGCCTGTTTAGTTTACAGTTTACCTGCATGAAAAGTGTTAGGCCAGGATCTTCATGCAGGAACACTTTGCCAAAATGCTGCTCGACTGAACATACTTGCGCAACATGTTTCAGACATAAACATTGCATAGGACTAGTTGCAATTTTAAATTTAAGTAAAAGGTATTTTAATGGACCTTTATTCCAAATGTTTATTTTATTTATTTTTATATTTAATGATTATTTATATTTCTGTATATTTAATGATTTTATTTATTTTTTTATGTTATTTATTTTGGTCTTATTTATTATTATTTTATTTATTGTTATTATATATAATTTTTTTTTAAAAAGCTAATAATGTCTAATAATAACAATTAATATTTTCTTACATACTTTGACTGAAATCCTAGTGTAACAGATCATTAAAAAATGTTTTTCAGATTAGATTTTTTAGATGTGGCAGCTGAGCTCCAAAGTAAATGCACGCTCACAGATGACTTTAAGAAAGGGGTGAAGTTTAAGCAAACTAAATGATTGGAGAAGTCTAACACCAGAGTCTGTTGTTTTCACTGGAAGTTATGACATTTTTAGACTGATAACATGCATTCATGAAAAAGATGATTTTCATAGCATTCATACTTTAAACTAATTCCAAAACTATTTACTATTCATTTAAACATTATAAATAGTAATTGGCAAGTAACACAACACCATCCGTTCATCTTTATTGGTGAGCCCGGATAAGCCTTAAGATATACCCATGGTTTGGAAACAAGGCTATGTCGTAAACTGGTGTTGTAATGCGATTCTTTGTTCTAAGATCATAATAATACCAGTCTGTTCATATAGACACTTCAAGCTCTTAGCTGTGAGGTGGCAACATGAATAAGAGATGGAGTAAGAGAGGCGGGTTTTGGGATTTGAGGTTCAGATGCTGAATACTGTCTGAATCACTCTGTGTGCGTGTGAGCAAGCTGCCGTGGATGTGTTACCACCTTCAGTGCGGCAGGTGCGAGATACGAGGAGCGTGTAAGGCTGATCCCATTTGTTTTTAGCAGCAGTATCAAAGGCAACTGTGGACGTTGCTTTTATTGAATGTTTATGTGGAGCCATTTGCTCGCAGCTATAGTGGTGTCCCCTGCTGTGTGTGTATGTAAGTGTGTGTGTGAGAGCATTCGTGGGCTCTGGTTGAGAATAAATAGAACAGCAGTGTGATTTCACACCCCTCCTCCTCTCCTCCCATCCCCCTCCTCTCTCTCTCTCTCTCTCTCTCTCTCTCTTCAGCATCAGTGCATCTGTGTCATGTCACAGGGTTCTGCCGTCCCAAAGTAACCCACATCCCCCTCCTTCACACTAAACGCTCGCTTTTTCTCTCGCTTGCTCTCTGTACATCATCATCTGTCCTTATATATTTGCACTTACTGTATATATATATATATATACACACGCTTCTTTGATATGACAGCTCCTGCCAAACATGCATTCGTAAAATACATTTAGAGTTTTTTTTGTGTGTGGCTTTGTCATCGGCTCTGCTCACACACATGCAGCACATATTTTCATGCATACGTGTGCATGTGTGGACTGCAACAGCAAGTGAGCACAAAAGGCTTTTGTATGTTAATGTGTGTTTGCGTGTGTGTGTGTTTGCCCAGCCTCAGGCTCCTCCCCCAGGGAGAGACGGACAGGTGTGGAACAGATTGAGTTCTGCCTCATTGGCGCTGAACACACACGCATGAACACACCTGCACGCTCACAAACACACATACAGCATCACACACTAACTCAACACAAAGCATGCATGCCTAGTGATGTTCACGTTTAAACACAAATATATACTATTATGCACTCTATCTCTGAAAGTAGTTGCAGAAATAGTAGTCGTCTAATACATATATCATTGAATTGTTCAGTTGAATAATTACGCAAGTAATCGTTCAAAAAGGCAATAAACGTTCAAAGTTTTTTCATGTTATTCTGAGTGCTTAATTATAGTTTTAGTTTATCATTATAATACCATGCATATTATTACTTTTTTATCGTTTAACCAGTAGAAACCAATGCAATGAATAGTTGACATTTGAGGCTTAATACTATAGAAAAGCACTAAAAGTTTTTTGGCTCATTTATTTTCATAAAGACATATGACAAGAAGTGCACCCCCACATCGCACCATGTTTAAATTTCAAACACGTTGTTTTCTATGAGCGTACACACACCGGCGGTTCCAAACGGCGTCTGTCCGCAGCGCCTAGCAAAGATTCGAAACTATGTAAATCTCATAACAAATCCAGTTGCTTCGCTCCTGGTGTGATTTGACATGGAGGACCTTGTTGGAGCTGTAACGTTAACTTAAAACACCTGCGTCTGGAGGATTTCTTCCAAAGGATTATTTTTTTAATTTTTTTGTGGCCAAAGGCCGCGAGTTGATCATAGCCAATATTCGAATAATTTAGTCTTCTCAAATCATCACGACCTGCCTAAAAAACTCTATAGATGTAAATGCATATCACAATTAAAATGTTTAACCTACATAAATGTTAGACGACTATCCAACAAACTGAAGCGCGCTCTGCAGGACATGGAGGCGTCAGTGTCATCACTCGCATATTATTATTTTTTTACCTAAAAGTAATCCATCATTAGGAACTGTAAAGAGTCTACTTTTATATGTGTACATTCACAATATCAACAAAATATTTAGCTTATAAAATAACTAGGACAACAGAGGGTTTCTTTCGACTCGGAGATATGATAAATATATATATATAGAAAATTTAAAATGACTACTTTAAAATGAAATGAATTAATTGAACAAATGAATTGTTAAAGTTTTTACCTCATGAAAGTGCGGATAGAACGATTTTCTGTTTTGCTATTTGGCGTAATAGCCTATTTATTGACTTTGGCTTTCAAAAGGCTGATAAATGTATAAATAATGGCATGGCTGGTTCAGTCGACAGAAATACAAGACATGGGTCAGTCTAAGCCGTTCACCTGCAAGCGCCACTGCCGTCTCCGCCACCAACTTCCCAAAGAGGCGAACACACAAAATGCACACAAAAATGCATTTCAAACACGTTCATATTTTGCCCGCAATTAATCGTCTTTTGGGTTTAAACCCTGAAGTTGAAGGCTTTGAATCGGGGGTCTCATAAAGCGCTCGTTATACCTATATTTGCAGGCTTTGACCTATTAACTTTTAGTGTTATTTAAATAAAACAATTT
>JAUMHP010000285.1:1214538-1224768 GCA_032361065.1 Enteromius trimaculatus
ACATACAGTCTGTACAGTAGAAACACCATTACACCTATGAAGAGACCCCACAACACATGAGTGTGTGTGTGTGTGTTGAGCAATAAGATTCATCTAAAAGTTAGATTTATGGGTCACAATAAAGGCACATGAATCTTTACATATTTAATAACCTATTGTTTAATTGAAGATATATCATAATAACAGATGTCTTAATTAGCCGACAGTTTTTACTGAAAACAAAGATGTCTGAAATGTGTATCTAACTAATACTGAATCATAACATCATCAATTACAATAAATATTAAATTAAAAAGGAACTCGTTTTAGCAGCATGGGCAACCCATTTCACCCCAAATGTTTTCAGTTTATCTTTTATTAAACAAAAAAAGGATTATTTTTACTTTTCAAAATGTAAAAACAATAACATCCCTTCTCATAAATGCTGATATTGTTTGCTTGTTTTTGTAATATTGTATGTATATAATGCTTTGGCAATATTTTATGTAAACAATCAGGCCAATAAAGTTCTTCACAACCTAAACGTGAACAGCTACCCGTTGAGGGACGTTTGTGTTTGGACACAGACATGATTGACCTTCAGAAACACACAAGCTTGTTAACCCAGGCTGGCCTCAAACACTTATTTTCACCCTTCCTTGTAGTTCGATTTGTGCGTGCAATAAACAGACAGTCAAAATGAGCTTACATGAAATGTATGCAGCTATAGGCACTAGTCAAAGGAAGGAAGCAGATGACACGTGAAGGTTGTGTGCGACCCTTGACCAGGAAACAAACACTGACTAAACCAACTAATCTAGACACTCCCTTCTGACCCCCAATAACACAACCCAAACTCAAAGACTAGTGTTATTAACTAGTGCTTTACTCACCATGCACACATAAACAAACACACATGCTCTCTCTCACACACACACACACACACACAGAGAAAGCAGAAGAGCGGCGTCATCGGGAATGATCTCCATTCTAGTTTGACAGAACAGTGAAAGTGAAAGATGACTAACT
Organism: Enteromius trimaculatus; assembly: GCA_032361065.1. Lineage (NCBI taxonomy): Eukaryota > Metazoa > Chordata > Actinopteri > Cypriniformes > Cyprinidae > Enteromius > Enteromius trimaculatus. Next base: position 1,215,547 of record JAUMHP010000285.1, read on the forward strand.
AGATCAGCTGTTTAAGTAGAACTAGACCAACCAGTCCATGCAAACACGACATAATGACACCGATAACAGCACAGCAGCCCAGAATACCGTGCGATTCGGTACTAAACCATCATGCGTGCGTTCCACAGTAAAGAGCGTTCAGCAAGAACAGAGAGTTCGTAGTAAACCTCGAGGAAGAGTTTCTGTGTCCAGACAGAGGAAGTACAAGCACAAGAATATAAACATTAAGAAGTAGCGAGTCAGGACAGAGTGTAAACACGGCATGATGCAACCCGTTCACCGAAGAATGCTCGGAACGAAACAAAGAGCGCGCGACTCTGCAAGCTTTCTGCGCACAATACAACACGTTCAGGAACTCTAGGTCGCGCTGAATGCACCTGTCAGCGTTAGTAAACAACACAGAAACGGCAAGAGTTGCACAAGAACTCCAGAAGAGTTACGTACCGTCTGAATGCTAGCGGCGCGTTCGTCTTGCGTTTTCTCGGGCGTCGTGGATGATCGTCTGGACTGGATCGCGACGGGAGCTGGAGAACGAACGGATAGAAACGAATCGAGTTCACCGAGTTTAGGAACGCTCCTGTCGCCGTTCCGAGCGTCGCTGTATTCGCGAAGCGGCGCGGCAGTGTTCAAAGCGAACGCCGCCATTCGCGCGAAATCCGGCGACGATCCGAGCGGAGAATCGTGTAAACGGGAACGGAACGGGGTACTTGTTAATCTCCGGTAAACGCGAGAGCAGCGGTAGTTACGCAACGCGTCAGGTAACGTTCCTCGCAGACGCTGCAGTAATAAAGCCGCTCCAGAAACGTTCCTCCGACAGTGAAACATCGCTCCGACTCACATAGACGGGAATTATAACGCTAAATATGAAACGAGCGTGAACGTGACGAGCCTCAGCTGATCGGCGATCCGTCCACGAAGACCCGCCTCCCTCCGTTCTAAACACAGTCGCGCGCGCTCAGAGCGTTCTGAACGCAGTCAAGTTCGAGAGCCGCACATCGAAGTTGCATCACCTGCAAACATCAGCAGGTGCAAGACACACGTGTGACGAGATGATGAAGAAGTGCTCTCTGAGATGAGTCTGAGAGAAAAACGCTTTTAAAGCTCGCTGTTTTCTGGAACATCACAGCTCATCATGTGACTCTGGAACACTTAACCTTAAGAGTTATGCATCATGTGCGAGCTGAATAAAAAAGCTTTGCACTGATGTATGGTTTGTTAGGAGAAGACGATATTTAATTAAAAATGTGTGTGCAACAAAATCTAAATATTGTGAAAATCATCTTTAAAGTTGTGCGAATGAAGTTCTTATCAATGCATATTACTAATCAAAAGTTTTGTTATATTGACAGTAGGACATTTTCCAAATATCTTTACTTAATATCCTAATGATTTTTGGCATTAAAGAAAAACAATGACAACTCAGATATTTTTCAGACTTTATCATTTAAGTCATGGTCAGGAAAAATTATAACTTTTCTAATGTGTTTGTTGCTGTTATAAGACTAATAAATGGTGTACTTGCATGCAAGTAACCCTAACCCTATAGTTAGCACATGTAGTTAATTATTATTGCAATATTTTAATAATTACACTGTAACAAATACACCTTAAAGTGTATTCAATAAATGCAATTAATCAGTTACAGTTACTGAGAAGAAAATGTGTAGTTAAATTACCTTTACTTCTGAAAATAACAATGATTATGAAGGGGTTTACATCTGAATTAGTTTGTTTATTTATCAAAAGTAACTGAAATAGTTCTTAGATTGTAAATAGGGTCATTAGTAATCTGCTAGACGAACAGACTGAGGAGCGGGAGCTTGATCTGAGCAGATGTCTTGAGATCCGCTTGTAAAGCAGTCTCTGTCTTGACATGTTAATGGTTCAGGCACACTGCCCAGGAATGAAAGCTCAGTGTGTGTTATTAACAGTGCTCTAGTACTCTTGCTGCTTGTATAATTCAGAGTTGGATAGTGTCTGCAGGATGTGGTGAAACTTTCCTCTCATTAAACAGCACGGTTTGAAGATCTGTGACACTTCACCCACTGAAGGACAGAAGAGAGTCACACACACACCTGCATCAGATGCTGATCTGTGTTCAGTGGAAAGAGTGTGTGTTAGTCAGAATCAGTGTATAATACACACATGATCATGCTTCACTCAGATGTTTTGACATTTGTTCCTGATTCAAATGAATTTGTTGTAAATCATCATCGTGTGTCATCATGCGTTTGCATTTTTGTCCTTCCTTAAAAAGTAAAATTTACTTGTCACTTTAAAAAAAAACTATTTTCAAGCTGCTATTAAAAACCAAGTTCACGTTCAAAAGAGCAGTATTTATTCACAGAGAACATTTTAATGTATTTACTGCTGTAATATAGTTCTCTCTCAACACAAACACAATCTCCTGAGTCTCTGATCAAACTGATCCTGCTGGAAACAGCTCATGTTTGACGGAGCAATGCTGACTGATAATAATCATAAATGTGTTTAATAAAGAACAATAATACGCTGAAAATGCTTCCTGTATTGTTCTGAATGTCTTGCACAGTTGGGCAATCAAACACACCAGATCTCTTACATTGTTGAGCAATAAAAACACTTCAGATCACAAAGACCAGGTTTCACAATCACAGATTATAAGAGCAGTTCTTTACAATAAGATACATAAGTATTACTCTATTAACATCTGAGCTGATATTTCTGCAGCTTCATGTTCTCTTTGATTTAGTTTATTCCTAACACTATGATGATGATGTCCTTCATTGTGAATATTAGTGTTCATCAGCAGAAGCTTTGAGTGATAAAGAGCTCAGACTCATGAATGAACGAACGCTGGAAGTTTGAGGCGTTTCTTGAGCGTGATGATTACTCGTCTGCTCGGGTGGAGTTCAGGAGATTCCAGCATTGAGCTTCAACAAAAGATGATCATCAGAGACAGAAACAGAGCTGCTTGATGAGATACAGGAGCTCTAGAAAACAGTTTATCTGAGAGGACAAACACACTGAAGAGTGTGTGTGTGTGTGTGTGTGTGAGAGAGAGAGGCATTCTCCTCCTCCACATTCACTCACGCTGTGTCTTTGTTTATCTGTTTATTAACTAATGTTTCCTACTGAGAGTCTTTTTTCTCTCTGCTATTTAACAGACAAGCGGTTCATTAAAACCCCAGAAGTGTTATTTTTCTCCTTCACTGAAGCTTTGAGGCTGTCTGACCTGCTTCATCTATATTCACAGAAACACAGCAAGAGAACAGAACACAACACATATTATTAATAAACCAATGTTATAAGATACCAAATTATATAATATAAATTTGACATAAATTTGGATCTGTAACAAGTTCAAAAGAACAGCATCTATTCAAAGCAGAAAAACTATCTTTTTTACTAACTACAATCTCTACTATTATTTTTTATCAGTTTAACACACTCTTGCTAAATAAAAGCATCGATTTCTTTCAACCAAAGTACAAGAATGTTATAAGATTTCTGTTTTAACTAAGTGCAGTTCTTTTAAACCTTGTTATTAAAATGTGTGTGTGTGTGTGTGTGTGTGTGTGTGTGTGTGTGTGTGTGTGTGTGTTCAAGACTATAAAGTTTTTTTTTTCCCCATCACGATAAATAATGATCTGAATGCAATTTTGCTTTATTCTTTAAAGAACACGTCTGGATCATACGTCATATTTTAGAATTTTTAAAAAAAGTTACGTTTATTTTCATATATATATATATATATACACACAGTTGTGTTCAAAACAATAGCAGTGTTTTTTGAAACGTGAGTAAGGCTCAGAATTCTTATAATATTTTATTTCCATTTATTGGGAACACTGCACATGATATTTTACATCAAAACATGAAGAAAAACGATCAATATTTTAATCACTTTACAGAAAATGACGGAGAAAATGATATTGGGCTGTTCAAAAAAATAGCAGTGTCTGCCTTTTTCAATACAAACTCAAATATTTACTTCACAAAACTGAAAACACTTTAAGATTTAGCTTTCACTAAACTAATATTTAGTTGAATAACCACTGTTTTTGAGAACTGCTTCACATCTGTGCTGCTTGGAGTCCTCCAGCGTCTGGCTCTTGTGAACAGGTATTCCAGCCACGGATCATTTGACAAGTCCTCTGTGTTTCTGATGTCACCCCACAAGTTTTCTATTAGGTGAAGGTCCAGGGATTGGGCTGGCCGCTCCATAACCTTAATTTTGTTGGTCTGGAACCAAGATGCTGCTCGCTTACTGCTGTGTTTGGGGTCATTGTCTTGTTGAAACACCATTTCAAGGGCATTTCGTCTCCAGCACAAGGCAGCATGACCTCTTCAAGTATTTTGTTATAAGCAAATTGATCCATGATCCCTGGTATGCGATAAATAGGCCTGACACCTTATTAAGAGATACAGCCCCATATCATGATGCTTCACGGTCTTCAGGGTGTACTGCGACTTTAATTCAGTGTTTTGGGAATTGACTGACAAGCTGTCTGCGGAATTAAAGCCACGGTACGCTCTGAAGACCGTGAAGCATCATGATATAGGGCTGGATCTCTTACTGTGGTGTTCACAAGAGCCAGACGCTGGATGACTCCAAGCAGCACAGATGTGAAGCAGTTCTCAAAAACAGTGGTTATTCAACTAAATATTAGTTTAGTGAAAGCTAAATCTTAAAGTGTTTTCAGTTTTGTGAAGTAAATATTTGAGTTTGTATTGAAAAAGGCAGACACTGCTATTTTTTTGAACAGCCCAATATCATTTTCTCCGTCATTTTCTGTAAAGTAATTAAAATATTGATCGTTTTTCTTCATGTTTTGATGTAAAATATAATGTGCAGTGTTCCCAATAAATGGAAATAAAATATTATAAGAATTCTGAGCTCACGTAAGCACTGCTATGATTTTGAACACAGCTGTATATAGTTGACACTTCTGTACATTCCTATTGACGTTGTGACACAATCTGCACTGGTAAAGTCACGATATATACACATGAGAATGAATGAAATATTCTCATTAAGTACTTTGTTCTTAACATAGTTGAATGTTCTGACAACAAAATCACAAAAATTATCAATGGAAATCAAATCTATTAACCCATGGAGGTCTGGATTTGGAGTCACACTGAAGAGGAGAAACACACTCCAGTCAGTGTGTGTGTGTCCTACAAGTGCACGTTACATTGTGTTAAGTGTTCCCTTTATTTTTTTGAGCAGTGTATATATATAATATATTTATACAGTAGTGAACAATTAAAGTGGATCAAAAAAGTTAATCAAAAAAAAAAGCACATTTTAATTTTAGCTTTTAGGATAGCTTTGTAGAGAGGTTTTACCAATACAGACTAAAGGCTTGATGAATCAGTATTGACAGGGAGCACATGTTACAGTGTTTTGGATCTCTGCTGACTCACTGCAGCCGCTGATGACTCAATAATCACACAATCCCAGAGATCCCTGCAGCTCAAGCACTGACGACACAAACCATTTAGAAACTGATCAAAATATACAATTTATTGAAAATATGTTAATACAGTGATCAGTATATTCCAGTAAATTATAAAATCAGTAGTTGTGATGCTCTTTTCCCTTCATGTTGCTCAGTAGAAATGGAAGCCGAACTCTATTCCTCTTTCAGTTTGAGAATACTGTGCACGTCTATAAATCACTCCTTCCCATTATCTGAAGGAAACGCATTCCAAGCATTATTTACATTCTCTCCCGCCTCTGAATGAATGCAGCGAGTGTGGAGGAGTGGGCGGGGCTACAGGAGTGGCACTGGAACCTCATTGGCCGTTGCTGACGTCCATCACTCTGGAAGACTTTGGCACCCGAGAGCAGAGCGTCACAGTCGAGCGGATCCAAACAAATACATACACCCTTCATAGGGAGCAGTATATGAAGGGATCCCATCAACACTTCCTTCATATAAACTAGTGCTGTCTAACCATTAATCACATCAAAATTAGTTTTTGTTTACATATGTGTGTATTTATTTATATATAAATACACATAAATATTGACATGTATATATTACTATTCATATAATTTATATATAAATATGTTTAATACATAAACATAACATTCTGTCTTAAATATATACATGCATGTGTGTGTAATTAGATATACATAATAAATATACACATCACACACAAAACTTATTTTGGATGTGATTACTGGTTTGACAGCACTAATATAAAAACATCTGTGTCATATTTCACGTCAAAAAAACTAAAAAAAACTTATTTTGCACTGTGACATTTTTCTAACAGTAAGCGTTTCACAAAAATGTCTGTAAAATAACTACAATAGAAAAAAGAATGATGAATTTAATTTGATAAGTAATTTCAATTATTTAGCATTTATGCATCATGTTAGTATTTACTGTGCTGCTGATTTTTGTTCATGAAAATAACGTCACGATGCAAAAAACAAAACAAATATCAGGTGTGAAATACTTCATCTGGTCATCATAACACTGCGGTAGAAAAATACTGCCTGGCTTGTGCTCTGTCCATCACTTCATCTCTCTGGAATACAATAAATAATCTTATAGAAGAGTGGCTCTATGCACATACAAATAAATACTGTACAGGAGAGCGGCGTCTGTCGGTCTGTACACACTACATCACTTCCTTCCGCTTCCACCAGTTCCTGTTTCCTGCGAGGGTTCAGACAGGGTTCATCCTGAGCTCTACAGACTTCCAGGACTGGAACGAGAATTAAAAGCACTGACGGGCTTCAGCCAATCAGACGCTTGGGATGCTGTGATTGGCTCCTCAGAGCACGCTTAGGCCACGCCCCCTGACTCTGCACTGCTGGAAGATGCCTCCTGCTCATTTCTGACTTAAAAGCTGCAGTGTGACGAGATGTGCGGCAAACAAATATATAAAACACAGGACACTGATGTCTTCTTATACACCGGGCCATTCAGACGATCGTTTCAGTTTCAGAGTGGTCAGATAATCCTTTGGTTTGGTTAAAATGATGATAGTTCCTGTCTCTGATTACATTTCCCTCCAGAGGATGTAGTTCTCAGTGCAATAGACACGTTGTTCTTTACTTTTGAGTTCCTTAATGCTCATATTTTGCGTCAAAAGCTTCTAAAAAATTACCTTTTAGGTATTTTTAGACATTCTTCTGCTTTTTATTTTAAGTCAGAAACAATAAAGGAGCCAACTTCCTGTAATACTAAGTCAATAGAGAGCGTTGGATTGTTTTTCAGCGTGGTTTTCAGATTGAGACACGTGCTGCTCTGTGTCTATTGGTGGAAGATCACACTTCTTGGAGAAATGCTAGGAATTGTGGGAAGGTTCCTTCAGTGTGAAAGCACTTTAAAGGCAAGTTCCTGGTCATTTATTTACCCATGTGTCATCCAAAATGTTCGTGTCTTTCTTCAGTCGCAAAGTAAAAACGGAGCTCCTTGTGACCCCAGCCGAGGAATAAGAGTCTCATCTAGCGAAGAGATCTGTCCTTTTCTGAAAAAAAATAATATTTATTCACCCCCGGCTGGAGTCGTGTGGAGATCCTGAAGCTTTTTAAATTGTTAGCCACCATTGAAGTCCACTGCATGAAGATGAACTTATTTTTCCCTGTTAATTATGCAACTGAATCTTTTTCTTATGTGCTTCTGTTTTGGTTTGGGGTCAGTGTTGGGACGGGTGTCAATGATATAAAGTGCAAAAATTCAACAACAAAAAAATGATTCTTTGCGACTGAAGAAAGACATAAGTGTGAGCAAATGATGAAGAACTAGTGAACTTATCCTTTAAGATCCTGGACCTGATCTCCTCATGAGACGCAGCAGCAGCTTCCACTGTTGGGATCCTCGTCTTCTATTGGCTGCTTGAACCTCAGCAGGGGCGGGTCTCCGCTGGCCGGTGTGAAGTAGACTGCGCTGCCATTGGCCGAGACGAGCGGCATGCGAGGATCCTCGGGGCTGGGTTTGGTCGAGCCGTTTCCCAGGTGTCCGTTCAGCATGGGCTGGGCGAGGAGTTTGGCCGCGGCGCGCTGCTTCTTGAGTTCGGACAGCGTCTGCGCACGCTCTTTGGACTTAAGCTCCTCGGAGGAGGGTGGTGGTGGCAGCTCGGGGTCATGGGGGTCAGGGGTCGTGGGGTCACCGTTAGACGCAGGCGATGCTGGAGTGCTGGAGATGCAGCCGTTCTGTTGACCACCGTCCTTCACGACCCCTGGCGCTCGAGAAGCATCATCCGGCTGCATCTGCGCAGACACACAAAACATTAGGAAAAACAGCAGTCGGAGAGATTTTGTCTGGGACAAACCAGAAGTAAAGGGGGTGGGGCTGAGCTCGTTGCTATGGATGATGTCAGCATGCTTATTTACCATCTGCATCACAGATATGAACATAAACAGCCTTTAAATTAGAATTTCAATTATTAGAAGAGCAATCTCTACACAAAAACAGCTGGTTAATGAAGAATATTTTTAAAGGAAGATATGAAGGATAAAACTCATTATCATCAGACTTTGAAAGTGTGTGTGAAGAGCTCCGAGTGAAGTGAGGGATTCCCACCGAATGGCTGTTTTCCTGGTCAGACTCTCGCTCTCGATCCTCTTCTTCTCGTCCTCCTCTCCACACGATGGCTTCTGTCTGATACTCCTTCCTGCAGAGATTGTGTCTGTCCGACAGACTGGCCCTCCGCACCACCTTCCTACACACAGAGAAGAAACCAGAACTACTGAGGCGGCACAGAACAACACAGACCGGTTTAGGACTGGTGTGTGTGTGTGTGTGTGAACGGCCAGCAGGTGTCACTGCGTGTGTATGTGTGTGTTTTGAGAACAAATTTGTTCCTAGAAGTTAATGCTGAAAATTCAGTTTTGAAACAACAGGAGTAAATTACCTTTTAAAATATATTCAAACAGGAAACAGGTAATAAGATTTAGTAAAAAAGTATATATAATATATATTATATATATATATATAACAATATTACTGTTTTTGTTGTATTTTGAATCGTATAACTATAGGCTTGGTGAGCAGAAGAGAATTCTTAAATAGTAATAATAATAATAATACTCTTACTGTAAACATTTTGACAAGTAGTGCATATGAAAACAATTCAGTTCACCAGTTACCGGAGACGAGAGCACATGCTGTGATCAGCCAGCAGGTGTCAGTGTTTATATGTATGTGTGTGTGTGTGTGTGGGGGGGGGGGGGGTAAAAAAGATAATCCCTACAGAATGAAGTGTGTGTGAATG
>JAUMHP010000285.1:1251698-1263013 GCA_032361065.1 Enteromius trimaculatus
GTCTGTACAGTAGAAACACCATTACACCTATGAAGAGACCCCACAACACATGAGTGAGTGTGTGTGTGTGTGTGTGTGTGTGTGTGTGTGTGTGTCAGTGTTTGCTCAGGCTGTTTCTGGGTCAGTGTCTCCCCAGCTATCAGCCCAAACCAGGTCAGCTATAGAAAGACAGAGAAAGCGAGAGAAAGAGCGTTGCTGCAGCAGCAGGTCAGCGGCGTGATGCTTTATCTGCTCAGGTCAGAGGTGAAACATGATTACCTGAGACAGGTGAAACAGCCATAACCAATCATTCTAATCACGAGTGACGATCAGCAGCAGCTGCTGTAGAAACGCACTAATAATCAGTGAGTTCAGTCAGAGAACAGAACCTGACCGCGGCGGCTCAGACAGACACACTGAGCATGACGCAAAGAAGCATCTGTTTGGTCAATTTTTGCCGTTTATCACGGCTGATTTTAAAAGTTTTGTTTCTTATTGAATTTCTTCTGCAGTGTTTGCTGGTTTTTACTTTATTTAAACTTTATAATCTCATTTTATTTGACATCAAGTGCCTCCACTTTCTTATTCAGTTTGCTATTAAACTCTTTTTGTTTCTTATTGTTTGATTTCACAATTCTTACTTCTTTTCTGTGTTATAAGGTATTTGTGAAATTATATTAGCAATTTTAGATCTTATATTAGTAACTGAGGACAAGTTGCTGTTAGTTTGAAAATGAAAGTAAAAACGCACACGCTGCTTTAAAGTTATTAAAAACTAAAGGAAACCAACTGAAAACTGCTGCTAGCTTGAAGTGAAACGTGCTCATCACTTTTACAAGAGATTTAAGAGCGAGGAAAAGACAGAAAAGCATTTAAAATAGAGTCATCACAGGTCAAGAAATTAAATATGAATCTGAAAAGATTAATGAAATATTTATCAAACTACATATTTATAGGAGTTGTTTTTCATGAATTAAAATAAATAATTAGCTTATCATCTAATTGAAAACACAATAATCAAATTATTTTGAGGAGGCAAACAGACTGTGATATAAAAGCAAAGCCAGCGGTTCTGAGAGTGAGTCCAGCGGCGCTGCAGGGAAACGCCGTGTGCAACGGGAAAGGCTTGTGTTTGTTTAGTCTATTTCAGGCTGCCGTGACCTCAGCGGTACATCACACACACCGAGCTCTGCCTCTGACATCACTCAAGCTGCTCATTTGGGAACAAGATTGTGCTTTTATTTTTGCGAGATGTGACCACGCCAAACCCTCCACAGACTGACTATTGTTTGTGCTGCGACCCGGCCGTCTGCCACGGCTCACATAAAACATTTCATACAAACACATTCATTAGGATTATGTCAGATGTTACTGTTACTGACTGGCGGCCATGAAGAGCAGAAAACACAGGAATCCATTCATAAAACTGGAAGTTACTGTTTATAACATGAAATATCACCAAATCCAGCAAAAAGAGTTTTGCATGTTAATAAAGTTTACTGGAGCATTATTTTCAAACAAATATCACATTTTCATTTAAACCATAAACCTGTAGTGCATATTTTGTTTCCCAGTAAATGCAAGAAATTATTTAGATTTAATGTGATTTAAAATTCATTTTAAAAATATTTATGTGACAAACTTTTTTTTAGTTTATGCTTTTTCTGGAAATTGAATCCTAATAACAACAAGCTCCACCCTAGCAACAGCCCAAAACTCCCTGGAAACAACTCCAAACACCCTAGCAACAACCCAACTCTGTGTTAATAAAGTATAATCCACTCATTAAACTTCCTGCTCGAGTGTCTCAATGTAATTAACCTGTTTTAGGTGTGGATGACTGTTTTTCCACCTTTATTCTACAACACCCAGGCTCCTCTCCTTTGAACGCTCAAAGCATGTTTATCAGGGCTTGTGACATCACAAGTGAGAAGGAAGTAGCTTGATGTAGTCCTTACCAGCCATATTTGTAGGCATTACACTGCCATCATTTAAAAGACCATATCTCAGTTTGCTTTAAACTTTCAGCGTGGTTTCTGTTCAGACATCACACACCAACCACGCAACGTTACCAAGACTCCAATCACAACCAACCCCCCCTTTGAACAGAATCCAGAAAAATATTAAATTGGAAAACCAAAATAAGATCAAACGAGAGAGATCTGACGAGCCTCATCAACACATTTCCACAGGCGTCTCCGTCACACTCCAGCGTTTCCTTATTGCTGCTCATTTCACATTTCCTGCCAACTCATCGGAGGCCATCGGCTGAAGCTTTACGATGATTATGTCAGCGTCAGGCGAGCGGCAGACCTCCAGACCCTCCTCGCCGGAACCGCTCTTCTAAATGTCAAATTATATTGAAGGCACGCTGGCGATTCTCTCCGGATTTAAAGCTAATTAAAGAACACGAGCGAGAGCCGTCAGTCTCTCGTCTGCTCCTCAAGCGCTGGGAACTAATCGCTCTCTTTTTGGCTGCTTTTAAAAGGAGCAATGATTGAGTTTCATTAATATTTCACACTGGATGGACGTCTCGACGCAGCTGGAGAACAAACCGGATTCAATAGGACAAATAGCTAAAGCTTCAGAAGGCCAGAAATGATTTGAAATATGGATGCGTGCTGGCGCAATCTCTTCTTGAATAGCAGCCGCAGACATCATGCACATGCATGCAGAACCCCCCCCACACACACACACACACACACACACACTCCTCCAGAGCCTGGTACAGGAAGGCACAAGTAAATCCTGTGAGAACGTAGCTCTGTTCTGAAGCATCTCGATATGAAACTTCAGAAACCAAAAGCACGCTTTGTCACGGTTACAGCAGAAGAATCTCAGAGTCTCATCATCAGGTTCTTCACACTGATTTAACTCTCACACTACAACACTTCCATAACAGAGTCACAGCAAAACTGAAGAAGCGACAGACGATGTAATCAGAAAACGTTGGACAGGCCTTGGTTCTGTGCGTGGCTTTTAAGAGAATGAGAATAACTGGAGAAATCCTGCATCACCATAGAGAAGAAGATCCAGTTATGATAGTCCAGTCAGATTAAAGAAAGAGACTCAGAAGATTTCAGACAACCAGAATAGATTCATATCACAACTTTTCCAGACACACAAGAAAATAAACAACAACACACTTAACCCAGAGCAAACCGAAAGTGACCTGACTACCCCAGAAAAGCTCATGTTTTGTTCAAAAACACACATGGAACATGTAAACAAATATATGAAGGGTTAATAAACTTCTGTCTCTGAAACGAGAAGCACCGCACTGAGGCACACTCTTTCTGAGCCACATGTAGACAGTCAGAAATATCTCCAGATCTAGATCTGCCCAACTTGACCTTGACTTCAGTGGAACACAGCATTAAAAAGATGTTTCAGCATCAGTCAAATTGAAACCATTAAAATGCTCTCGCTCACAATCAACACAAGACACTTTCACACCGGTTTACCACATTTGAGGAGGACTTACTGACAGCATAAAGCAACCTGTTGACCTTGCTGACCCTGATGAACCTTAAAGGAACCGTATGTAAGAAACGTATCGTAATAATTATAAAATGTCTCTGTTATGTTTAAAAGGCATTAAGGAACCACGTTAATTTCAAGTACTCATATCGCTGAGAAGGGTCTGGGTGAAAAAACCCATCTCCAATATTTTGAATTGAACTGCAATACCTGGTCCAAGCACTCGGTGTCAATCCTACATACAGTACCTTTAGACCTCATCATGACTCGCGTATTCCTATCAGAATTACATAACTTACATTCATCCTTGCAATATGAGGGTGGTAGTAAAAATTAACTCTTTACATTACGGGCACATCTCACATTATTCTTCAGACTAAAGTTAGTCTGTATGAGAACCGACACTCTCCATGCGATGGCGTCGTGTAACTGCATCAAACTGGGAAATGCACGCAGTCTCTGAAGCACTTGTGCGTTTTGGCTCATGTTCACCCAACAACAATGCAAGGAAAAGTCTTCTACAAAGTCACTTCGGCACCAGCAGCTTCCTCACACACACAGTTACCGGCCCGGCCCATGAGGTCACTTCCTGTACAGGGTGTAAAGCTGTATCTGATTGGCTGAAAGGCCCATTAAAAGCCTGCACACGGGGCAGAAACATATATAATAAACACACAACATTTGGTCACCAATAACGGCGTTCTGACATCCTTTTGACACATAAAAAACCAATAAGCCCTTGTGCTAATGTTTTCCTGGTAAAGGAAAAACCAATTGTGTCTGTCGTGGCTCAGCAAAAAAGAAAGTGTGCTGCTTGCTCTTCAGAGCAAAGCAGAGGTAGTTTATTGCAAATGCAACTAGTTGGCACAAATACAACCAAACAAGTCTGCATTGCATCTGTAAACCTGCAGCAGATGCCTCCACGCACTGACACTCACGCAGTGTTTTAATCTCCCTCGCTCACGTTAAGATGTAAACAGGTCTGTGCCCAGATTAAACTCTGACTGTGAACCTCGGTCACTGTTCAACTCCACGTCTGCAGCGCACGGATTACACGGTGTTTTGTGAAAATCCAGAGACGGCGCGCTGCTCAGAAAACAGCTTTTGATGTCAATCACCGTGTGCAGAGCATATTAATTCATAAAGAGCACGTCTGCTTCACCTAGCCTGTTAATATTACATGAGTAACAATCTGCTGGAATTATTCAACAGCACAAACGCCACATCAAAACACACACACTCCCAAACCAACAACCTCAGAGGATCATCGTGGCGTGTAACGGTCTCGACACTTTCACACTGCAAACGTTTACAGCCAATAATATCAAAGTGAGAAACGAACTAACAGTCTGTTCACACAAGACAGATCTTCAGTGCGTTTCATTTGAAGGAACGGCTGTTAATGCATCTGTTCAGACCGACACGAACATATGCATGCTCTCAACGTGACGAGTTTAACAAAGAAGCGATGCAACTGCAAAGAAAACTAGTCGACCAATAGGATTCACTCCTTTGGGTCACATGCTCATAAATGCTGTTGTTGAGTAAAACCACAAACTGGTAGCACTTTATTTAACATTTTACTACGTGACAGAGAAAGTATCTAGCTCATGATGTTTAATAAATATGTAGCAATACAAAAATGTACGTGTCTGAAAGCACGCAAATACGCAAGTATAAGTAGCGTAAAGTTGCACAGCATTGGAGTTACCGGAATATTTCTGCTTTTATACATGTTTCTGTTTGTACTTGTGCGTTACTGTTTAGGCCATCTCCTTTTTTTTACACATTGAGAAAATCGTATGCAAGAATTGGACGAACGTTTATATAGGTCTGAGTGAGTTTTAGCGATTAACGTCACAATGAAACAGAACTAGAGACAAATCTTTTGCACCGAGACATAAATCTGAGTGAAAAACAGATTATTCGGGATAAAATGTAAATAATAGGGTGGGGACTCGTTTCTGTCCATCTCTTGTTGATTGGATTTTGAGATGTGGAGTGGGCGTAGCTTTGAAAGCAGAGGCAGGACTTGATGTGAAGGGGCGTGGTTTGATGATTGACAGATGCCACCAGAGAGAATATGTCACAGAAATAAAAATACAATATAAAAAAGTAAAAATGAAAATATGCATCGATGAATTGTTCACAATAACATAATGCACTGTGAATTTATATTTCATGCGGACTTTAAAATGAGGCAGCGTCTGCAGCAGAGCAGATAAAATGCTTCTGTCGGTGTGAATGTGTTCGTGCAGGTAGACACGCATGACGGAAAACTGTCAAACGAATCAGACAGGCAGAACAGAACTCTTCCTCCAGCCGTCTCCAATCACACACACGTACCTGAACACTTCATAAAGCACTAAAGGTCACTAAAACTCTCGCTAATGCACCTGATCAAAGCAGAAGCTCAAATGCCAGCGAAGCCGTGCTGTTTAAAGGACAGCTCTGCATAATCCTGAGCAGACATCTCGATTTAAAATGAGGAACATTCTCAAGCGAGGTTATCTGAGCGACAGGCATGTCTGTATTAAAGACGTCGAATCACACAAACACTGTCTGTTAAAGGCCTGAAGCCATTATCTGTGCGAGGAGGAGGAGCTGGAGATTCTGATTTGTCTGGACGCCCAAGAGATTTTCTGAGAAATAAGTGATTGAGAACATCAAGAGTCGCCATTAACAAACCCACAGTTTTACCCTGGTAAAAGCCACGTATTCTCTGAGGTACAACCTAAATATCACTAACATGGTAATTCACATGATCCCAGAACCCCGGCATGACCACCAGACACCACCAGGACACTCTGCTTTTAACTCTGTTTACATTCCACAGATGTTTCTGAAACTAAACACAGGACGCAGGTGAAAATATCCAGTTCAGGTAACGAACCATAATATACAAACACAATATCAAACCCCACATTAGTAGCTATTATTAACAACACAATTATCTGATATCTGTGATCCTGGAGCACTGCAGCAGCTAAATTAATAGAAATAGACAACCACACACTGTATGAGTCAAAATGATCCATTTCCACCAAAAAAATTACAATATTAAAGATATTTTGAAGCGTAAACATATAAAAACTTTTATTTTCTTGATTAGTAGACTAATGTGCATTGCTAAAAACTTAATTTGAACAACTTTATATGCGATGTTCTTGATATTTAGATTTTTTTGCACCCTCAGATGCTTTATTTCCAAATAGGTATCTCAACCAAACACTGTCCTCTCCTAACAACCCAGACATCTGATGAACGCTTCTTCACTCGGCTTTCAGATCATGTATAATCTCTAAAGAATTCCAGAAAAGGACCCTCATGACTGATTTTGTTCTCCAGGGTCAGAATCACGGTAAGCTCGTCGCTCCGGTTCGAGACAGCGGCGTCTGAACGCATCGAGGGCAAATAACGGTCCCGTGTTCCACGCTTCGATTTATTGATTTACCGCAGATCGATACTCACAGACAGACAACATCAGCCCAACAACAACTCAGAGCAAACACACTCACAGAAACACAGCCGGAGCCGCAGCGCGGGGAAATGCCGCAGTAGAAAGCTCGCGAGCAAATCGAGCCGTTTAACGGACCCGAGCGTTCAGAAAGTTGCGACCTCCCTTCCTCCGCTCCCGTGCGAGACTCCTACAGCCGCCGGAGACGACACAAACCGCGTTGTTTTCTCAACAGTTCCCGGGAAACGTGTTGTAGTGGCGGAGTCCGCCGGTGACGTGTGCGTGCTACTTACTTACCGCACGCGGAACTCCGGTATATTCCAAACGTTAATCGCGTGAAAGTGCGCTGATGAAGCGGCGGACGCTGGAGAGATCGGTCTCCGGTCTGAAGTCACTCCTCCTGGGCGGGGCCAGACAGCGGCAGCGCGCTCACATCCTGCAGGAAATTACTCTCATCTTCTTCACGTCTGTCTGTCTGTGTCAATACATCCCGCTCGGGTTACACTGAGCAGCGATACATTTGTAACGGCCCTGAACAACATCAAGTAAATAATAACCACACTGACAAAAATACCCTGGCAAAACCTTGTTTTCTTTTTTGTTTTTAGGAAATAATCGTTAAAGTATTAAATGAATACATCAACTAAGATTAATATGGTAGTCATTCATTTACTGACTTTATATGTTATTCAGTCTTAGTTCAGACTCGAGGTCCATTAGCAAGAGACACACAATACAATACATATTAATACTTCCTCATATTTCGCACAGGTTGATTAACCTAAAGATGAAATTGCTTGGGTGTATTGCTGTATTTATTTTTCAAAAACACTATAGTTAATACTTTGCTGACTAGATTTATGACGATGAATGTCAAATTCAGCAAGCAACATCAAAAGATTCATATTTAAGTAGCTTACTCATTCTTTTTTTTTTTTTTTGATCTAATGAAGAAACCAACCAACACACCGTTAAATAACTCTGAATAGCAGATTGTGGCTTATAAACTAAAAACAAGACCTGAATAAAATCACAAAAAGCAGAAATTGTGTCTCTATCTAATTTAAATCTTTATAAGTTCTTTGGCTGGGTGAAATCTATTTAAATTGTGTGTGTGTGTTAAATAATTATTCTTTTAAATAAAAAATAAATAAATATGATGGGCACTTAAACTTAAAACAATGTCGTGAGGGGATAGGAACAAAAACAGTACTGGTTCCTAAAAATAAAAACTAGTAAAAGAATAAGAAGAATAACTGTACAGTTAAAGAAATTAAACTTTTTGTGAAGGGGCATCTGCACCACTGATGTCTCTGTTGGATTCTGACATTTAATACAGACCTTTTTTAAATAATTGAGAATATAAGAACAAAAGCAAAAGCTGGTTTATAAAAAAGAAGAAGGAAAAGTGAGGAATAGGAAGCTATTATATTAAATACAGTGCAACAAAAGAGTCGGAAATGTGCGGATCCATTTGCAGTTTCTTTATTCAGGGTCAAACACCGGCAAACAGAGCAATGGGGACAGAATCAGGGTCGAGGTATACAGGCAGATTTTAGGACAGGCAGCAAACAGGCAAGATCAAGATAAACAGGAAAAACAAACAGGAAGGAACGTTCAGAAATGATAGCCAGGGCAAATCAAGACTTTGCGGTGAGTGTGTGTGTGTGTGTGTGTGTGTGAATGAGGTGCAGGGGTGGGTGTGATTAGTCCCAGGGATGCAGCATGATGTAGTTCATGAGACGGATCACAGATCTGGCAGGAGTGCCCTCTGGTAGAAATAATGAGGGACATCATAACATACAGTGATAGAATTGAACTCCATAACTTCCCTGAAATTTCATAGGTGCTGATGAAGCTTTATATAGTGCATGAATATAGTCTGAGGCATGAGACCAGTGTTTATCCAAACCAAGCAGATGCAGGAGGGAAAACAGCATTTGATATTCTACTGGTCTTGCCACATATCCCTAAAAACTAGGTCAGCACTGAGTGAGTGTGTGTGTGTGTGTGTGTGTGTGTGTGTTTTGCACATCCTCACAAGATGGTGACTGAGTGCAGCTCTCTTAAGTCTGTGCATATTTGATAAGCATCATCATCCTCTTCCGTCTCCTTCTCTTTTGCTGGATAATATGCGTGTCACAGACAGACGTTTCCCAGCGCGGAGAGAGACGGGTGGAGGAGACATTAATGAAGAAATGACTGTGATTATGGGATGCATATTTCAGACATGCTGGTTCTGTTTGGAAATATTGCACCAAGCCTGTAAAGAGCTGGGTTCATGTTTGCAGCATCATCTCAGTTATTTTAGAAAAGCTCAGCCTGATGCTGAAACTAGAAACACACAGGAATGGTGCTGCATGTAATGTTCCATAACGCTTTAAATCATCCCATAACAGCTTTGCTGCGTATCGATCCGTTCTGCAGCTAAACAGGCCCGTGAGACACTTCATCAAAGCATCCCATCGAGACATTCAGCATGCAGCGTGTCTTAAATCATGTCCATCTGCTTAAGCACCTTCCAGACAATCCATTACATATCGATTAGAGCCGCATCGATCGCAATTATGCACATGCTTGTATTGTACTTGTGCTGATAGTAAATTGAGTCATGTCTGCCATGATCAGAAACTACACTAAAAGCTTCCTCAATCATAATCTCAGCCTGAAATTCTGCTTTAACCACAGTAATCTTTCTCTTATATCGTCATCGCACTGAAGTGTTTTCAGAGTGAAGACTGCACCGTAGCACCATAACAACATGAACTGGGTTTGCTTTTGACACAAGGTCTCTGTCAGGTCAGACAGATGAGAATATGAATAGTTAAAGATGAGTTATACGTCTGAAAGCTCCTCTCCAGCTGTCCTGGGCTCCTCAGAGATGCTCTCGGTTTCTGTCTGTCAGACTTCACGCAACTCTGAGCAGGTCTGGATTTTGGTTTCTTTATTTTTGCTGTGCAGTCCAGATTCTCATGAATAAATCACTCTGCCTTAACACTACACACACACCATAGTCTTCATTCAGGACACCTAATCCATAATCTCATAATGCTCGTTAGATTTGATAAGCACAGCAAGCGGCTCTCTTCAGACAGATGCTGTACACCAGTGATTAGCTGTGTTCACTGAGACCTTAGCAGCCACTCCAAACAGATTTCATTTGCAATTCAGCTGATGTTTTAATTCAAAGAGCTTTACATTGCATCCAAAGAATCCAACTTGTGTTCTTCTGTTTCAGCTACAGGAATAAATACCCTAGCAACAGCCCAGAACTCCCTAGCAACAAACCAGAACATCTTAGAAATGCCCTAGCAACAGCCCAGAACTTTCTAACACCTGAACAACAACCCTAAGAGTAACCAAGAACTTCATGGAAACACCCTAACAACAGCCCAGAATGCCACAGATGCTTCCTGGCAACAATCCAGAACTCTTTTGCAAACCCATAGCAACACCTGAACAACAAGCCAGAACTTTCTACTAATGCCCTGGGAACAACCAAGTACATCCTAGCAACAGCCCTGAACTCTTTAGTTACACCTGAACAACAGCCCAGAAGTACCTAGAAACAATCCACAACTTCCTGTAAATAACCTAGCAACAACTCCCTAGCAACATCTGAACAACAACCAATAACTCTTTAGCAATGCCCTAAGAACAACCAAGAGTGTCTTAGCAACACCCTAGCAACAACCCAGATGATCTTAGGAATGCCCAGGAATTTCTTAGAAACACCTGAACAATAACACAGAAGGTCCTAGAAATGCCATAGCAACCGTACAGAACTCCCTAGCAACACCTAAACAACAACCCAAAGAACAACAAGCAAGGACTTAATGGCAACACCTTAGCAACAACCAAGAATGTCCTAGAAACTCCTTAGCAACAACCAAGAACTCCTTTTCAAACCCATTGCAACAACCAATAAACTCTCTTGCAACACCAGGGGCCTGTACCATGATGGTGGCTAAACAAACTCAGAGTTACAGGATTAGTTTTGGGTTGACGAATCCAAACCCATGCAATCAGGCATTATTGGTAGCATGATGAAGCTCATCAACATTCTTTGTTAACCCAGGCTTGATCCTGAGTTAATGAAGCGTGTGCACATGACAGTGTGACATCAGCAATAAGCAGCCAATCACATGCTTTTAAACTATCATTCACTTCTCGTGAGAGAGTCAGATTCACTACCAAAGATTAAAAGATTGAGCAATATGAGGAATTTAATCACATTTACAGCAAGAGGAAACCATCTTTTAATAAAAGAGGAAAATTTAAGGAGAAAAAAAATCAAGTAAGCTGTATTATCTATGTTTATACTAATTTACCAGCCTATTACTATTAAACTAAACTGGCTTGAGTAATAGATTAAGGAGATAATAATTATATAAATAAT
>JAUMHP010000285.1:1294746-1315811 GCA_032361065.1 Enteromius trimaculatus
AGAAAGAAACACAGACAGACAGAGACAGAAAGAAACAGACAGAAACAGACAGACAGAAATACAGACAGACAGAAACACAGACAGACATAAATACAGACAGACAGAAACATAGACAGAAACAGAAAGAAAGAAAGAAACACAGACAGACAGAGACAGAAAGAAACAGACAGAAACAGACAGACAGAAATACAGACAGACAGAAACATAGACAGAAACACAGACAGAAACAGACAGACAGAAACACAGACAGTCATAAATACAGACAGACAGAAACAGAAACACAGACAGAAACAGACAGACAGAAATACAGACAGACAGCAGAGCTATTTATGCTGCTTCTTTCTTGGTCTGAATTGCAGCTGTAGCAGCAGATAAAAATGGCACCTTTCAAGAGTGATTATCTGTGATCAGGTGTGAGGAGTAGAGACATGATAACAGTGTGTGTGTGTGTGTGTGTGTGTGTGTGTGTGTGTGTGTGTGTGTGTGCCTTCCTGACACTCAGAGTGAAACCAAGGCAAGTCGCAATTATCCCTCCATTACTGCTACAGCACAACACAGACAGTAAGACGGACAAAAAGAGCACAAGAGAGGAACAGATCAAACATGAAAATCATTTACTCTCCCTCATGGCATCACGATGAAGATGTCTCATTTCTGGGTCAAAAAACAAATATATGAAGTTCATACACCTTAATCTCTTCTGCTCTTCTCACTAAGATTTATTAAAATTAAATATATATAGTACAGTCAGAAATATTGTGAAATATTATTACTATTTATAATAACTGTTTTCTGAGTAAATACACTGTAAAATGTAATTTACCCTTGTGATGCCATAACACATTTTATTTTCTAGGATTTATTTAAATAAAAAAAACTCTTGTAATATCTTTAGAGCCACTTTAGAGCAAGTTAACGTTAGTGTATGACAGATTACTCAAAAATATAAAGCAGCACAACTGTGTTCAACATTTAGAAATGTTTACTGAGCAGTAAATCAGGATATTATTATGATTTCTGAAGATCATGTGACACTGAAGACTGGAGTAATGATGCTGAACATCACAGAAATACATCACTTAACATCAATATACACATACTAGACGGCTGTTTAAATGGCAATAATATTGTTATAAAATTGTTACTATATTTTTTATCAAATAAATAGAGTGAGCACTACTTTTGAAAACATTTGAAATCTTAACATTATGACTGCTGGTGAGTATCGAATGTAAGCTGTTCTGGAAATGGTACAAAAAAGCTACTTTTCCCATTAAAACATTCATCCTAAACACACAAATAACACCACATTTCAGAAGCGTATTATTCGCATATATATTGTTTTCATGTAACCGAGCACATGATTGAGGGGCCCGTCCACAATGTCAGATAATGGAAAAAGACAAATGGACTATTTCCACAGCAAACAGAATGAATTGTCTTTGATTTCACAGCCTCGCTGTGAGGAGAGAAGATAATGGAACATACTAAAAGGCAACCCTATAGGAAATATACAGCTCTGTGTTTGCTTTTCAGCAGTGATGTGTATTTGTCATGTCACAGTTGAAGGCACACGACATTGCATTATGCAGCACGCTTTGTGAGACGCGTTTCAAAGAGAGCAATGACAGCGTTCGGCTTTTACATCTGAAGAAAGAAAGTGGACAGAAAAAAGCGAGATGGTTCATATTGACCTCATCGTACTCAAAGCACAGCTGCCAGAAACATAAACCCTCCAAACTCTGCTGTCGTGAAGAGCTGACGCACGCGACGCACACTTGACCCCAGAGCGAGACCCGTGAAAGAAAGCGGGTGTTTTAAAGGGCAGAGGGACTGCGGGGTGGAGCCCCGATCAACCGCTGCACACAGAGACGCACCACCTGCTGCCACCATCTACACCAGACACCAGACCGATCAGACTCAGTCTGCTTCAACTTCTGAGGAACTACACATAACACATCTTTACACCGCTGAGCTAGGAGCTAGGAGCTAGGGCTGCTCTGAGCCTGCTTAAAATACAGCGTATTAACGGTGACCCTGGAGCACAAAACCAAGCAGCACAGGTGTATTTGTAGAAATAGAAACACTGCTTCAGAAGCGTTCTGTGTGATGAACAGTAAAAGAGACTGTTTTCTGCCATTTTCACACATTTCTGATAGGGTTATTAAATGCCACAATACGTAGCATCCAAAACGTTGCTGGTCAGATCCATACAGCTATTACTGGTCTGAAGTGTTTTCTTCACACCTGTGTGTTTGAGTCAATAGCAAAGGAAAGCTCAGAGCGCCTGCCGCCTCAGGGCTCGTCTCACGGAGTCAAACACAAGTGTGCTGTGTATTGATGGACTGAGCAGGGACGCGTTTACTGATGCCCTGGAGTCTGACCCACATCACCTCTGACCCTCTCTCTGAGTCCAGCACCAGGCAGTTTAAGAAGAGGACCCCTGAGAAAACCACGAGTCGACTCAAGCTCCTCTAACATCATCACATGAATTCTGTTCATGTTCAAATGCAAGACTTGGTTGATATGACTGAAATGATAATATAATAGTGATGTGAAAATTAAAATTGGGACTCCTAATTTATGCTTTCTGAAAAATATATATAATTTTATATATATAATTTTTGTTTTCTCAGTTTCAAGTGTAACGTCTTCATTTTGCATCTCAGGTAACTGTGTGTGGATTTAAGGATGTTTAGATATGGAAACAGACATTCTGCTCAGACTCTTTTTAAAGTCTTAATTTGTGGAAGTGACACCTTTATGTTTTACTGTCATTGGAAGACGTGTAACACACCATAAAAGCCTACTTTTATCCTAATATTTTAAGTAAAAAATAATTAACATAAAAAAAATTGTCTTTGTTGTTTAATTATTGCTGCATCAAAGGGTTTTCACTTAAATAAATGTTTTTAAAAAATCAAATGTTTTCTTTCGCAGAGCAGGTCTGGAGAAAGCATGCTTTTATTTGTGTATAGATCAATAGCGGTGATGTTGAGACCGTATTAATGAACACAGACTCTATTCAAGCGCTCGAGGGTTTCTCGTGTGTCTGCCTGCTTCTGGAAATTGGCAATCAACGGAGCTCTTTTTACTCCTGCTCGGTCCTATTAAAATCAAAACAAGCGCGTCCAATGACGTCACGACAGGCTCTGAATATTCATCAGGCTCTCAGTCATCGCTGCTCGCGTCTTTCATATTTCTTGAGATTTTATTAGCCAGAACATTTCAAAGTTGGGAGAGTTACAGCTCAGTAGAAAACACATTTACATCTCATCTGAATGAGCGGACTGTTATTAAAAGCAGGTGGTCTGCGTCTCGATGAGTGCTAGCGTTTGTGTTGTAATGACTGTAATTACTGCTGCTTCAATAGGACCTTCCCTCACGG
The DNA here is from genome assembly GCA_032361065.1 of Enteromius trimaculatus. NCBI lineage: Eukaryota > Metazoa > Chordata > Actinopteri > Cypriniformes > Cyprinidae > Enteromius > Enteromius trimaculatus. The sequence continues at coordinate 1,298,135 of JAUMHP010000285.1, forward strand.
ACAGTTTGGGTTTGAGTCCAACAGAAAAATAAGACAAAACCGTTTAAACTGTAAACTGTTCGATTTCAATTCCATTTATATCTTCAGAAGTGCTGTAGCATTGATTTGTCCAGGCGTGTTTGTTTAACAGGACAAAACTGTCCCAAGTGGAAAACAGGGTTGTTTCTCTTTATTTATTCATGAACAATGAGACTCTCCTGACATTTTATTCTTTTGCTCCTATGAACTATATTTCATTTAAACTTTTGGCAGATGTCTTTAAAATCGATGATTTCGTATAGCATTCCCCAGGAACAGGACCCATGACATTAGCATTACTATAAGCTCATTTTTTAGCACAGAACCTTATTCGAATATAATCTACTTTAATATATATTGAAATCATTGTATTTACCATTTACCGTGAGCACATGCACACACACACATGCACACACACACAGAGTCTAAGTATCAGTCTATAACGGCTGTAAGAAGCATATAATGGAAACAGATTGCTGTGTTGATTGTGTAGGCCTCAGGCTCTCCGTCCCAGAGGAGCACTGCCCGTTTACAGTGTGTTCAAAGGAGAGGGCTAAAAGGCAATTACAATGTTAATGTGTCCTGGCGGGAGGGAACAAGGAGAGAAAATCCACAAGGTGATGGAGTGAGTCAGGAGCGCTAGAAATACGAGCGTCTGAAGCGCCAGAGGAAAACACAGCGGCAGCAGTAGACAAGGAAAGACACACGTATGAATATATGCAGGTCACTTGAGAAAAGATAGACTAATCTCGTACCTGACATGTACAGAGAGAGACTGACGTGTGTGTGTGTGTGTGTGTTAATATAACCCACATCTCTCCTGGGATCTCATAATAGCCCATTAAACAGGCGCATTAGGATAAATGAAAAGGCTTTTAAGTGGTTACCACAAGACCACCTGGATTTCTCTCTCGTGTGTGTGTTTATGGCTAAAAGGGACGAATTTATTAGAGTTATGGGATGTGATTTTTCTGTTTTTGTTCTTAGACTCTCAACACATCTCTGCTTAAATTAATACAATCCTGTGTGTGTGCGTGTGTGTACATATACTGTACACAGACAGAAATGCACATTTTGACCAATATATATTTATTTACACAGATAGATAAACAGATAAATGAATTCACAAAGTAAAAAACCTTTTCTAGTAATTTGTTCTGAGTTATTATCTGGTTCTTACTAATATTCTCAATAATATTAACGAAAACATTTTTAAATGTTATAAATTATTTCAGAATGCCCAGAGAACGTAGAAAAGTAAGGTTTTTATATTTGGAGAATTATTATATAAAGTGTTCTTTTAATTTTTCATGAATTTACTGTTAGGAAAACATTCTCTGTTAGCTGGAGTATTCACCTGTGTGGATAAACTATAACCATTTGGTGTTCTAAATATTCATTTTCAAATATAAAAATCAAGGTATATGAAGCACCGCTGAAAGTGTTTTTGACTCCACTTATAAAAGCAGCACGTTTCTGTTCTGATAGCAGCTAATCAGCACAATAATGTACTTGGGATTGTGATGCTAATAGTAATGGATTCGGAGAGGGGCCAATGCGCGCGATTGGCTAATTTCACTGCGCCGCGGCCCCCAGAGACACACGTGTCTTTTCAGTTTGGCTCTCTAATTGAAGTGTGTTATGTGTTATTTTCTGCCTCGCTGAGCCGCAGAAGAGGCTTCCAGTGGGGTCTGCTGACGGGTTCATAGCGCGTCTGAAGCATGGCGATAAAAAAAAATCTTTTTCTCTCGTTTGAAATACAATGAAAAGCCTACAATCACTCTTAAAAATAAATGTGCTTTATTGGCAGGGTTCCACGAAGAACCTTTAACATAATAGAGCCTTCCCATTGCACAAAAGGTTATTTATAGTGGAAGAGCTTTTTAAATTTTTCTTCTCACTAATTCTTTTTTAACGAATTAAAAAATTCTTTTAAGAACTGTTCACTGTACGGTTCACTGTACGAGGAATCCAAGATGATTCTTCAATGCACTCTTAAAATTACAAAGTAATGCCACAGAAGATCCATTTTTGGTTCAGTTCTTAAAAGAATACTGTATGGGCCATTTTAAAAAATCTTAAGAACCTTTTGAGTAATGGATGTTAAAGGTTCTTCATGGAACCACTGATGCCAATAAAGAACAAATTCCATTGATTTATAGTGGAGGAGATTTTTTAAATGTTCTTCACACTAGGATAAATTGGTTCACTGTACGGTTCTTTGAGGAACCAAAGATGATTCTTCTATGCACAAATTCCAAAAGAGGTACAAAAGAGTATAAAAGAGTATAAAAGAGGTTTTTCACAGTGATGCCACAGAAGAACCATGTTTTGATTCCTCAAACCTTTCAGTGATCAGTTTAGAAATAAGAGCCATTTTAGAAATCTTTGAGCAATGGAAAGGTTCCATGGGTGTTGAAAGTTCTTCATGGAACCATCAATGCCAATAAAGAATCTTTCACGGCAAAACATTTATTTTTAAGAGTGCTGGTCCTTTAAGATGCACTGAAGAAGAAACCTAAAAGCATACACTCGTAAAAATAAATGTTTAGAAGTTTTAAGAGCCACAGAATCTTTCCACTGCACTAAAGTAGAAAAGGTTCTATGAATCAAATGTTGTTCACACTAATAAAAGCAAAATCTTTAAAGAACTACTGAAAGGTATTTCATGGATCCATATCTGTTGTTTCGTAATGTGGGCCACAACACAATGATGCAGAATGTGTGCTTCAGATCCAAACGCAGCTCTTGAAGTACACAATCTTAAAGTCATCCTATGCAGACATTGCTGGAGCTCATGCTTGCAGATGTGTCTGCTGTGAAGGATAAGCCTCATTACGCTGCGTCCCATCATCTTCAGTGCGAAGCTAATTAATGATCTGTGTCTATATAGCAGCAGAAGAAGAGCGAATCGCTGCGCTACACTAGCCCAGCTCACTGAAGTGTGTAATGAGAAAAAGGACAGAGCCCAATGAAGCAGCCAGAGGGACAAAGGACTGGACTGATCATTTGTCTGGCCAAATCCTTTTGTTTCCAGACTCCGGGACAACACAAAAAGACAGACAGAATCATGACACTGCTGCTCTTCAACAATAGCTTGAGATCACCTTGTGAAGCCAGATAACATTGAATCCCTGACAAAGACAGCGGTGCGACACACCTGACTGATCCTGGATCAGTGTCCCGGGGGACAGATCGAGGATTACGTGAGGAGAGACTCCTGGGAGGAGCACCCTGACCTCTCATTGCCCTCTATGATTTTTCTGAAGGGTAATAAACTGCATGAGAAGACGAGGACGTGCCATCACATTCACTATGCCAAAATACACACGACATTAGCTCCTGAAAATCACATGCTTTGTCTTTGAATCTTAGCACACATAACCGAGCCACAGTGAGAGCAAGAGCAGAAAAGAATGGGAATGATGGGAAACATGGCGCCAGATAATAGTGGCTGCGGAGGTGAGGAAAATCAATCTGATGCTTTTTCACACTGAAGAACAGTGACTGAACAGATCCTGAGCAGCTTTACAACACACCAGCTCCTGACCAAACAACATAATGAATCAGATCAGTAAATCTAGCCTTAGACTTCTTCATAATGCTCAGAAAGCCAAAACAAGATGTCTGTTTGTGTTTAAATGAAGATATATCTTATATTACATGCATTTTTAAAATATAGCATCATCATATTTCATCATGACAATTTTCATCATCCCTCTTAAAGTTATATCGTTTTTCCCATAATTTATTTTTATTTTTATAAGTGTTCAGATACATAAGCCTCTAAGTGCCATCCGAAATGTTCTTCTAAAATGCCTCTCTGGAGCACAGCTATACTTGTTGAAATAGAACAATACATTTTATGGGTCAAAATTATCCATTTTTCTTTTATGCCAAAAATCATTAGGATATTTTGTAAATTTAGTATTTAGATAGTTTGTAAATTTTCTAATTGTTGTATCTCAGTTTAATATTGTCCTCTCCTAACAAACCAGACATCACTGGAAGATTATTTATAGCTCTCAGTGACCCTCATGACTGGTTTTGTTGTCCAGGGTCACAGATGAGCATTTTTTTTTGTGGGCTCCCATATTTACATTCAGTTATTTTCATTGACAGTAAAATTAAATCACTGAACCTACACATGACATTTTTTCCATCAGCGGAATTGATCTCAAACGCGCTGGATAAAGCCCGTGCGCGTCTGCTCTCGTCCTGATATCGTCGCGGCTGTGAATGGCCTGATAACGGCACTCCGATTAACCCTTGAGCTCCCACCGAGACACCGAGACACCGAGGCCGAGCACAGCCTGCGGGAGAAAGAACACCTCCGGGGGAACACAATCACCGACAGGAGAGATTATAACCCAACACCAATTCTATATACAGCATGTAGCCTACATAGTCATCGCAGCCTTTAAGACGCGTTAGATAAATCAGAAACACATCTATAGTGAAGCTGGAAAAACCTGACCTAAATAAGACTCACATTATTATATTATATTTTACCTAGAGCAATAGCATATTAATACAACATTTAGATTCAGTAAAACTGCCTTTTTCCGAATTTGCCACAATGTTTCTTTTTTTCAAAGCCAACATAATAAAAAATTATATATTTACATAATTTTAACATAATCGTCAGCATAACAATCGCCGGATGAAGTTAATAATATTCTGTAAAATCGTTCCGTAGCATTTAGCTAGTTATTTTAAGGGAAATGTTATTTCTGTATAAAATATAATAAAGCTTTGAATATTCGTTTATATTTTAGCATGGCAGGACTTTGCATCTAATGTATATGTAATCAGACCAACATTTATTTAAAAACACAAAGTCCGTGGTTTATTTCTTTAACGCGCGAGCGCACGATACTGATTTAGAATCCCTTTATTTCAAGAATCAAAACACGAAGCGTTAATACTGCGCATTTTTAAGAGCCGGTGATTTTATGGTATTTCATTATATTTTATCATTAATAATTCGATCCATACGAACACGACTGTAATGTGCTCCCAGGCCTAAATAATTTTATAAAGCGCTTGTGTGTAGGAATCCACACAGATCGCTTCATAAAGTACACATGAATATGATGAATACATGCGAGAGCAGATGAAAGAAAAATTTCATCGGAGAAAAAAAAGCTTAATAACTTTTCAAAATCACCTTCATTCACTTTAAAAGAGTCCGAGAGCATGATGCAGATTACTAACCCAGTGAGCAATATTTCTGCACCGTGATAAATAATCCATGAGAAACGTCCTTGCTATATATAGCTACTTTTTTTGTTTGTTTTTTACAAATTGAAAAGCAAAACCTAAGATAACTTAATAGCTGTAAAGTCGACCGACAATCTAAATCAGTCAAATCTAATGCGCCGTGTTTCTTCCTTCGGAGAATGGAAGCAGGCTTTAAATCCGTTCAAGAGTATTCCAACACCAACTCGAGGGTGGCACGGTTCCTCTTGTTGAAAACGAGTTGTAACCCTTCATCTGAAGCAATAAAAAATGCAGATTTCAAGATGCGACAGGAAAACACAAGAACAATACTTCTTAGAACACTTTTAGTGTCCATGTAAGACCTAGTACGCTGCGTGGAGACGGTTTATATATACGTAAAGTTATGCAACACTATGAGACCCCGGTTGCCATTGGGTGTTGTGACCAAGCATATTGGGCATAATGAGAGCGGAAAGGAGGATGGGGTCCTGCAAGCACCTCCCCTAGAAATGCAGCAAATCTTTACCCCGTTTTTTGTCGGTGCGGAGTAGCGCGCGCACTGGGAACCGGAGACGCGCGAGACTCTTAGCATTGGCAGGCTGACGGTGACACGTGCCTCTCTCTGAACACCCCCGAGCTCCCGTGTACCGCATTGGCATCAGCGACGGCCACCGAAACACAGGAGTCGACGCTGTGCCACGGATACAGAGAACGCGCAAAACCGTGAGCGTTCACCTTTACGCACCGGACACTAAACGCACTCTCGCCCGGGAAGCGCGCATCGGAGTCCGGCCAGCGAACGCGATGCAGGTGCCAGGCGTCATCTACGTCTAAAAGTGACATGAACCTCGCAATTGGCAAAAACACCGGGCAGAACTGGAGATAACGAACACGCGTCACCACGATCTTCTCGCTCCGTTGATGCGCAGACAAAGAACTCCGGTCGCACTCTAAATTCGAGCTAGGAAAAAAAAACATATCTAAAGAGGAATTTTCACGCCAGTCTCGTTTAGGAGAGCGATCATGGCCACGTTAATTAGAAGCAAGATCTCTAACAAGCTGTCCAACGCGGCCACCACGGTCACCAATAAGTCGCAGGCGAAGGTGAGCGGGATGTTCGCCAAACTGGGCTTCCAGGCCGCCACCGACGAAGAGGCTTTGGGTTTCGCCGCCTGCGATGATCTGGACTATGACCACAGGCAGGGGCTTCAAATGGACATCCTTAAAAACGATGAAATGGGCGGTGGAGAGGGCGGCGGGGAAACGGGGGGCGATGGGACCGTCGAAGGGGACAGCCATTACCAGAGGGACGGAACGGGTCCGCCAACCTCTGCGTCCAAAGACGGCGGATTCTGCTCCGAATTAGGTAACCCGGACAAGCCCAGAATCACTGCTTGGGAGGCAGGATGGAACGTGACCAACGCGATCCAGGTGAGGATATTTAAAATAACACTTTAAAGTTTCAGTATCGATCGATGTGGAAATGTTGGGTAAAAACTGTTTGCTGTGACCGTTTTTAACAGGGTTAGTCCCCTGTGAGGCAAAACATTTCATTAATGGCGTAGATGTTTCTTGTGCTGATGTCGTGTCACGGGGGATCCGACTGATATTAAGGGAGCTTCATAAACGAGTTGAGCTTTATAAAACAGCATCCGAGCAGTCCATTCATTACGCATCTGTATGCTGGTATTTTGTGGGGTTTGCGAGCCTTTTTTCGACGTGCGTAAAACTGGAGAGCATAATGTGCCTTTTACATGTTACGCTTAAAAACATCCGTTTCAGAATGTATGCATTCTACAAAACGATGCTTTTAAATTTTTGTTTTGGATAATGCCCAAAAATGCATATTCAAACGCTGAAAATTAATCGTGCGCAAGCTCTTAATATCAAAAGTGATGTCCGTGACGTGACTCCCTGCCTATCCGATTCATCCCGATGATGACGACACAATGAGGTGAGCGTGACTTTGCTCACAGCAAATGGAATATCCGGAGTGAATTCAGCTGCATTCCTAATGCTCCATCACAACACCTGCAGTGAACGCAGAAGCTGATGATGGCGCAGAACTTCAAACACCAAAGTGCACTCTTAAAAATAAAAGTGCCTCAAGATGCCGCAGAAGAAGCTTTTCTGCTTCTCTGTGGTGAAAAATGGAATCAAAAATCAAAAATGGCTCTTCTGTGGCATCGCTGCGAAGGACCTTTGATTTTAAGAGTGTATCTGCACTGAAATGCAGTGCAATAGAACAGAATGCATGAGGCTCTGCATAGTGTGAGCGTTAAATAAAGCAAGCATGTGCTCTGCTTCTCTCCCCAGGGCATGTTTGTTCTAGGGTTACCCTACGCCATTCTCCACGGAGGATATCTCGGACTGTTCCTCATCATATTCGCCGCAGTCGTGTGCTGCTACACGGGGAAGATCCTCATCGCTTGCCTCTACGAAGAGAACGAAGATGGCCAGCTGGTACGAGTGAGAGACTCGTATGTGGATATTGCCAACGCATGCTGTGCACCACGCTTCCCCGCGCTCGGAGGACACGTGGTCAACGTAGCCCAAATCATCGAGCTGGTGATGACCTGTATTTTATACGTGGTGGTGAGCGGAAACCTGATGTACAACAGCTTCCCCAACCTCCCCGTGTCCCAGAGGTCTTGGGCCATCATCGCCACCGCCGCCCTGCTGCCTTGCGCCTTCCTCAAGAACCTCAAGGCCGTGTCCAAGTTCAGCTTGCTCTGCACCCTCGCGCACTTCGTCATCAACATTCTCGTGATCGCCTACTGCCTGTCCAGGGCACGGGACTGGGCCTGGGACAAGGTGAAGTTCTACATCGACGTCAAGAAGTTCCCCATCTCCATCGGCATCATCGTCTTCAGTTACACCTCGCAGATCTTCCTGCCTTCGCTGGAGGGGAACATGCAGAAGCCCAGCGAGTTCCACTGCATGATGAACTGGACCCACATCGCCGCCTGCATCCTCAAGGGCCTGTTCGCCTTGGTGGCGTATTTGACGTGGGCCGACGAAACCAAGGAGGTGATCACCGACAACCTGCCCTCCAGCATCAGAGCCGTCGTCAACCTCTTCCTGGTGGCCAAGGCCCTGCTTTCGTACCCGCTGCCGTTCTTCGCTGCCGTGGACGTGCTGGAAAAGACTTTCTTCCAAGACGGGAGCCGTGCGTTCTTCCCGGATTGCTACGGGGGCGACGGGCGTCTCAAATCGTGGGGTCTCTCGCTCCGCTGTGCACTAGTTGTGTTCACTATGCTCATGGCTATTTATGTGCCGCACTTTGCCCTGCTCATGGGCCTGACGGGAAGCCTGACGGGCGCTGGTCTGTGCTTTCTCCTCCCCAGCTTATTTCATCTCAAGTTGCTGTGGAGAAAGCTCTTGTGGCATCAGGTCTTCTTCGACGTGGCCATTTTCGTGATCGGGGGTATATGCAGTATTTCTGGCTTCATCCATTCCGTTGAGGGCCTCATCGAGGCGTACAAATACAACCTGCCCGATTAGTCTGGAAAACCATGAGCGGTGGTAGTTTGGTGATAAGTGTTACACATCCCACATATTGATAACCAAACCGATAAGTTTCCCCCAGAAAAAAAAAAAAAAAAAAAAAGATAAATAAATAAATAAAAAGCTTTTAACCCCAGCCACTCTTAAAAATAAAGATTCCAACCAGAACAGATCCAACTCCTCTGCAATCGAAAGCTTCCATGGAGGACGCCATTAAAGAAGCTTTATTTTTAAGAGTGCAGGTTCATTCAAATCTGACCTTAAACACACAATAAATCAGCGATTCTTTACGCATCCACACGAGAAATGCCTTGGACAGCAGCGCGTCACACAAGAGCACACGTACCTATATTTTTGTTGTTAAGACAGAAAGTGGGAATTTATTTATTTCAGCTCTGATTTGGCCCGACTCCACGGGAATCATTTCATTTGAGTGCAAGACATTCAGCTGAGCAAAGCAATGCTGTGAGAGAGCAAATCTCCTGCAATACGAAACAACCCCACAACCGATTAATTAACTAACCGTGGCAATAAACACAATAGAGTACGTTTAAAACTAATTGATGGATTTTCCATAATTCGATCTGAGGACACGTAGCCTATAGCCGAAGTCTTAATTATTATCGTTTGCATTTACTGAACCAAATCGAAGAGGGCGAGGTAGAAAATAATAATAAAGGCAGCATACTGGACGGAGAATAGAAGTACTTCAACTATGCATTTTGATCGTATGATGTCCATGCAGTATTAGAGATATATTCAGAAGAAAACGAGGATAGCGCTGCGTTTCGATCGCTCTCTGGCAGAAATCATACAAAGAGACTCGTATTTTTACAAGACATCGAATAACGAACGAGAAAGAGTCGCTGAAGATAACGAAGAGGAAAACGAAATTCCATTAGAAAGTATGGATATTAAACACATCCCACCAAAATCAAATCGCTAAAATTCACTGTTAAGCACTGCGTTGTTTATCGGATATCAAATGTCGTAATTTATAACAATTGCTGAAGTTCATGTTCCCCCTCGGTGAGATTTATTATAGCGTCGTTGGAACGAAATCAAGTCGAAATCAAGGGACTTGCATAAGACATTTTTTTCATTTTGTGCAATCCAATGGGTGCTGTGGAAATGTTATAAAACCGTATGTGTTGTGTTATTGTGGTTTAAAAGATGGAATGTATATCACAAAATCGTTATCATATATCGTGAAAATGAATATATTGAAGAATAAAGAAACGCGTGAAATTATATTGTACTGTTTTTTTGATTTTGTGTGATATGGAAAAAATGAAACACGTGCATCTTTTCCCTTCAAAACAGAATAAATCTACCAAACAATAAATCAGTTGAGTTTATTCCTAACACACATGTGAAGACTGCACATTTACACCTTTACATAATAGATAGGTTAGCAAATGCATTTCTATTTTCTAAGCCTTGTTTGATACAGCTTTAATTAAGTTTTACAATGGGAAAAATAAATACCCGCAGCTAATAAATGCATAAGCTACACATTGTCCTATTTATAGGAATTATTTCAGTCGTCAAATGGACTGTTCGTTAAAATAAATTCTAACGAAAACGATAAACGCAACTTGTGTTCGTGTTTCATAAGATGCAACAGAACGAAGTGAAGTCATGCAGAAAATGCGCGACAGATTTTTGCTCTCGGCTCTGATTCCGCAGGTAAACATCTCAGACATCTGCGTGTTCTGCCTTTTAGTTACTGAGGCTAATATGAAAAAAGAAATTATTAAAAGAGACAAAGATGCGCATTTGTATGAGTTTGCTTAAACGCACCTGAACACAGCATAAAAGAAAAACGGAACTCCAGATCAACTGCAGATTATATAATACATTTAGAATTTTAAAAAAGATGCAGCATAGATTTTTTTTGTATGCACGAAATAATTCTCCATGACACCACTGCACCGTCACTGTTTAAGGAGAAAGCCCATTTCTATATGAACTACGTAATAAACGCGAGTGGAGAACTGTGGCAAATGTCGGTCGTGTTGGATTGTGGGAAATCGAGTTCAACAAGAGGAGCCATTTCCTGATTACTGGACCACCTGAAAAGCCTAAAAAACCGAGAGTGTAGCGACATCTAGTGGCTTTATGACATACTGCTAAAACACCACAAGAGTATTGTACATAAACACATTCAACATTTTGCAGGATTATAAAAGCGCATCAAACAGCTCATACTTCAGTTCACACACAGAAAACTTTTGATTGAACTCATAAAGTTAAATAAACTTAATAAAGATTACTACTTGACGAACAATAGCACTTTTTGTATGTGGACTGCAGTGATAATGTGTAAAGAGTTTGACAGAGATTTGAAGAATGTTTGCAAAGGACAAGTGCGTGTTTTACTCACCATTATAGCCGCCTGTGTTTTGAAGTTCAGCAGAATGTCCTGAAAGCGGTTTCCACTGAACAAAGATGAATTAAACTATAACACGTGACCACTAAAATAAAAATAAACTCAAAAGTTCTTCGCTGAGAAAACGCGCTCATATCTCTGGCCTGCATTTTCCAATACACAAGCGTCAACCGTCACTTCGTGAGGCGCGAAATTTGAATATGCGAAAGCGCCAATTTTTCTTAAACTATATAAAAAACGTCTTCAGCAAACACCTGCTCCCATCTAATTTGTTTAACTAGTTCCATTTTAAACCAGCCATGTTTCATAAATTAAGTTGACCAAATAAACCAGACTTTGCAGTTGGTTTGTAGGCGGCTGCATATACGGGGAAAAAAACACCTAACCCTAAAAATTCTAACAAGAGGTTTCTCAGCTGGTTTTTTGTAGTATGTCCTTAATAACATACTAAAAGTTTACCAAAGTTTGAGTTTACTACTAGAAAGTTGTAATTTTTAATATGGCGTCCAAGATGGTCAGGAAGCCCTTAAAATATCCCATCTCCTTCATGATTTGACCTAGCCAAGTAATTTTGGTGTCTAACCCCATGTTTTGGACTTGGAACACATGATTTTGTGAGATTACTGTAAGGTTTTATCTTTGTATGTCACGATCCAGAGATGTAAACAATTAAGCCATATAACGCTACCTGTTTTTGGACACATACCCTTTTTTGTCAAAAGACATTGAATGTAAAAGTTAAGTGCACCCAAAAGTAACATAAATTGGATTTCTAACGCATAAAAAAGGCCAAAAATGTGAGTTTAAGAGAGGATGACATGTTGAATTAGCTTGAGGAAAAAGGTACACTACACATTGTTGTAAACCAAGAAACTTGTCCCCATTTACTGTAAAAACTAGAGAAATGGTTCTGTTGTGGTTGAGGTTCATCAGAAGGGAGCTGATGGAATCAACAATGCAAGTGTACAAAGAGACGAGGACATACAAAATCAACCGTCCAGTCCTGTGCAAATATGTTTCACATCAAGCAACAAATGTCCATGGCACCAATGGCAGTGTTGTTTGTCAGAGAGTAGTTTCACTTGCCTTTTTAAGCAAGAAAATCGTTAACCCCCTAATCATGTTACCCCAGAACATCTACCTCCAACTGAGTCCTCAACCAAATACCACTGCCAAAATTTTCCTCCAGATCGTGGTGTGGATTGGAACGGAAGGTGACAGTGGATTGTGTATGGAAACTGGAGGACAACCAATTCCTGCCAGTTATGACCAGTAGGACTGCTGCCCTAGAAAGTCTCCAGCAGATGATCCATTGCACAACTGCCTGCCGAACACAACGGTGTAGTTGCAGGGCATCTGGACTACCATGCATGCCGGCTTGTGGAACCTGCGAAGTTGGGAATTGTGAAATTCACTGTTATTAACCTGTATGGGAGGAAGAGTGTGATGACTAATGGTAAATCTAGTGAAGGTCACAGTGCATAATAATATAAAAGTAAACCAGAAGAGGATAACTAAAGAAAAGAGAAAAATATGTATAAATAAGGAGTATTAAAAAACAAAAAGGCAAAAAATGATAAATATATAAAAGGGGTTAGCGCATTGAACTCAGTTCCTGGAGGGTCCCAGCACAGTTTAGCTCCAAATCACACCTGCTAGTTAGTAATCCTAAAGACCTTAATTAATCAGGTGTGTTTGATTAGGGTTGGAGCAAATCTGTGGCCCTCCAGAAATGGAGTATGAGACCAATGGGTTAGAAGTACTGAACCGTCACGCTGCAGCCCTGTTTTCACTAATGTTACAGTACCACACAGTTCTAATGAATGTGTTTTGGAATCAAAAGACTGGTTATGAACCACAGAAACACCAAGCAAAACAAAATGAAAGCTGAGAAAAACAGTAAACAACATTCAGATCTTGAAATCAAAGTATTTTAATAAGAAAAAGTAATTCAGAATGGTTTTGTTGGATCTTAAAAGGAATTTATTCCCACATACACACAAACCAAATACATTACATTCTATTGAGCTCCTTATAATAAAAACGAACATTTATTGTTTCAAGTAATTGTTAAAACTTTACAAATGTGGCTTAATTACATATTTACAAATGTAAATTGTAGCGTGTGAACAGCACATGTAAAAACAACAAACAAGTGATGCCAAGAGTGGCAGAAGAGATCAGTAAGAGGAATTACTGACGGCCCATTTTCAGGTCACGCAAGTTCAAGCCTGAAAAATGGATTTAGTTGTTGGCTGCGGTCTGCGTGGTTGGTTTTTTACAGGAGTTCTCCAGCACCCACGGGTGCACCATGACACCCTGGATAGGGAGACGGTGCATGGGGTTGTGTTTCAGCAATCGGTTTATAAGGTCTCTGCTGCCCTCGCTCACATGAGCAGGATATGTAAACTCCACCTGGAGAGAAGCAGAGACATGATTAAGATAAAATACAAATAATTAGACACCACACAGTCACATTAGACTTAAGATCTACATAAAACAGGTTTAAAATAATCAGCAGTATGTCCAAAAAAAGAAAGATTGTTGAACTCATAGCTGATCGCCTGTGCGAAGCTAGGAGATTCTGAACATTTCACTTACTCTAGAAATCTTGCGGTACGTTTCCTCGTGGCTCTTGGTTTCGAAAGGTGGACGACCAACCAGAAACTCATAGCAGAGCACTCCAAGACTCCACAGATCCACCTTCTCATCGTGTGTCTTGCCCTCGATCATCTCTGGAGGAAGATAGTCCAGCGTGCCACACAGCGTCGACCTCCTGACAGACAGCAAGAGAAGTATGATAAACACAGAGAAAAACACCCTTCCCAGGAAATCAAACACAATAAACAGCACAAGAGCTGCACACAGAATTGTGTGTACAGGTTAATTTTGATAACCATTTATAATGGGTCTAAAGATACCAATAAAACCAATTATATCGAGTGTGTATAAACTAGCGCTGGACTGAAGTCAGTGGTGATGTTGTTTTGGTAAAGTAAATGCTCTTTGCTTGTTTTCTTAAATAACCAAAAGGAAAATAGAAGCATTGTTATAAAGGCTTACATTATATTTAATTATGTTAAATATAAAAAAAATAATTTAAAAAAATTAGATTGCTTGCATTAGATTATGTGGGAGTTCAATTTCAAGCAACGAAACAAAGTAAATTAAATTAGCACGATAATGTGACCTGTGCTGGGAAAAGGAGCAAAATTTCAAAAAGTTGTTTATTTTCAAACCCATCTGAAGTCAAAAAGGAAAAAATAAAAGTCTGAAACTTACAAAAAAAATTCCTTTTTGCAATTTTGTGAAAGTCAAAACATCACTTTATGTCTGTAGCTCAAAATAAGCCCATGCACATTCAGACTCATTCTGGCAGAACAGGGTCACATATTGTGGTGTATCAGTGACCTCACGAGCAGAAGATGACAACTGAGACCAACACCATGGCACTATTATGGTTAATGAAACAAACACAAAAACCACAGTTATTACAGCTGCTCAAGTAACCAGAAGGCGGACCTGGAGGAGGGTGTGTGGACGGACCAGCCGAAGTCTGCGATTTTCAGTTCTCCACTGGAGCCCAGGAGCAGATTCTCAGGTTTAATGTCTCTGTGAATCACGTTCTTGGAGTGACAGTAGTTCAGAGCGTCTGCCAGTTCCATTATATACTGCAAGCAGACCAGAAACACATTATTATAAGACGTTATCAGTCTCCACACACTAACCATGAGACATGAAGCCGGAGCAGAAGGTGGTTTCTGACCGTGGCACTGCGCTGGTCATTAAAGGTCCCGCAGCGCTGGAGCTCTCCATACAGCTCTCCTTTAGGAGCAAACTCAAGGATGAGATAAACACGTGCCGTGTCGTGAAAATAGCCATAAAGACGCAGGATATTGGGATGTCTGAAAAGAGACCATTAGATCACTTCACAATTTCTCATGAATCATTTTAACAGCAACTCTCCCCAGTTTGGATTTCAATAAAGTAAATATTAAAATGTTTAATTTATCATTTAAAAAAAAAAAAAAAAAAAAAAAAAAAAAAAAATAGTAATAGTAGCAGCTGAACACCACGAACAAAAACCTCATGCTTTGGTATTTTTGTTAATAAAGAAAAAAGTAAAAAGTTTCTAATAAAATTAATGAATCAGCCACAGCACAACTCAACACCAAAACAGCACAGGTATAGAAATTTAAACAAACAAATATAAAATAACTGTTTTATGGATCAATCTTTAAAGTCACACAAATTACCGCTTTATTCATTAATCAGTACTTTTAAAATGTATTCAGTGTTATGAATTATTCAGTTCTTTGATTAACTTTAATAACGAGGTACAGGTTTATTAGGCTCCAGTCGCGTTAAGACTGAACACACGGATAAAATAGTTACAAAAGGGTTTTATAACGGTTTACATTCACTTTATTAAAAAAAAATTACTGACTGTTTAGGAGGATATTTTGACAGTTTTCTGTGCTTTTTGTCCAGCTGTGCTGAAGTTTGTAAATGCTCCTGGATACTGATTGAGAAACAAGTGTAATGACGGTAGATGGAGAGAGCTTCTACCTGAGATGTGACTGTATCTCCACCTCCCTCCGCAGCTGATGCTCCACTCCAGCCTTCTCCAGCTGCTTCTTGAACAAAACTTTCAAAGCCAGGATGAACTTGGTTTGACGTTCCCTGGCCAGATACACACTGCCGAACTTGCCTTTTCCCAGAGCTCGGCCAATGTCAAAATTCTCTAAACTCCATGCTTTCCTAGAGAACAGAGAACTGCAGTGTTAAACACTCGTCAGTCCAAATCATCATTAGAATCCATGTCCATGAAGCCTTCAAAAAACACTCAGGAATAATAATGAAAAATAAATAAATAAAAATAAAATTATACAATGTGTTTATTTTTCTGCGTGTAGTGACTAAAATATTTGTCTCCAGTGTTTTAAAATGGCTTTGGACGTGACCGCTGCACTTAAGGTGTAAAAACTTAACATAAAACTGACTTACTTATTGGTTAAAGTATTGGATGTTCCAGTGGAAGGAGTTTCTGGAAAGCAGAGGAAAAATCATTATTACGTTCGCAATGTGCCATAATGTTCAGACGTCTCCTCAGAAGTCATGCTTACGCTGAGGTTTGTCCTGTTTGCTGGGTACAATGGTTTTTGTAGGCTCAGCTACAGGAAGAGACTTCGGCTGGGGTTTGGTCTGTGTTGCTGTTTTGAGTTGATCTGGATTAACGTTCTGATCTCCTGGACACATGGTTTTCACAGGAACTGGAACTCCGGCAGGTTTCTGCTGATTCACAGGACGCTGAACTCGCTGTGGCCCTGGGGCCGTGCCCAAAACACGCATCGACCCGAGCTTCTGAGCGCTCTGGGTCACCGGAACCCTCTTGGGTCCGCCAGCAGAAACCTGCTGAACATAACCACACACACACACACACACACACTTAGGCGTCATAAACATACATGCACAAGTGTTCCTGAAAAATCAGTTACTGTAATAACTACACTAACGTTACTAATAACTCTGGAGAAGAGCATCTGCTACGACAAAATACTATCAACCTTCTTAGTAAATACAGATCTGAACATGAGAGTTAGCGCGGTCCAAATTTAAACGCAAAAAACCTAAACGTTTATTGCATGAATTTCATTGCATCAAAATATATATATATATATATATATAAATAATTGTATTCTTAGAGCCTTTTTACTGTACTTTGTCATTAACAGTTGATTTGCAAAAACTGAGAATTCCGTTTAACAATTAGTATTATTATTATTATTATTATTATTA
Source organism: Enteromius trimaculatus (assembly GCA_032361065.1). NCBI lineage: Eukaryota > Metazoa > Chordata > Actinopteri > Cypriniformes > Cyprinidae > Enteromius > Enteromius trimaculatus. The sequence continues at coordinate 1,315,074 of JAUMHP010000285.1, forward strand.
TTATTAGTTTTTAAATAATCTCAATCAAACTGCAGCTGTGTTTTTGATTTGTTAAAATAATAATAAAAATAAAGCTTATGATACTTATGAAACCGATAACAAACACTATTTTTTGAAAGTAACGTTAAACTCTTCAAATGCATCTGCTTAACAGCTCGATCTTTACTTTCTAGTAAATACAGATCTAAACATGAAATATAGCACTGTCTATACAGAACAGATAAACAAAACCTTTAAACTGTAGGTAACGTTACAGGAAATCAATGAAATATTAAGCATTTATAGATTGACATTGTGATTTCTAGTGGACAGCAAAGCCTACACAAGCAAAATGCATGGTGACCTGCTGAGAATTAATACAGAAGTTCATTATATACAGTTTCCCTCTGATACCTTCTCTTGTTCAGGTCGATTAATCTTCAGGTCTTTGCTCGATTTGATTCTTGCAGCGGTTTCCATTTTCTGTGGTTAAAAAACGACATTATTGCATTAAATACAAGCAATACGTCACAATACATAGTCACATAATGAGAGAAAGCAAGTTACAGCAAAATACAGTGTCAAGTCAAGTCACTTTTATTTCTATAGCGCTTTTATAACAATACAGATTGTAGCAAAGCACTGAACATTATCAAATAGAAGAACAGAGTGATGGGAATGAATAATGACGAGAATTAAACTTTATTTATCAAATGCAGAGACGGTCTCTGTAGTCAAGACCACGATAATCACTGGAAA
>JAUMHP010000285.1:1342595-1355639 GCA_032361065.1 Enteromius trimaculatus
TTTTTTCCTGAGGCTTTTTAATATTGTCCATATCGATATCAGAATTATATCGTATCGACCAAAATTAAGAAATATATTGTGATATAAATTTTTGCCATATCGTCCAGCCCTATGAGAGAGTATTATTTTTTAATGGTTTCTATTAAAAGATTTTAGTGTTTTATAGTTTTACAGTATGCATTAACCATATACAGTGTATGCTAACTAACTATTACAGTTTAGACGTGATGTGTGCTTGAAGACAGGCTGATAGTGTGATTGTCCTTCCCTCAGTAGTGTGCTCGGCGTGACCTTTGCTCTATTTCAGCCGTGTGTTTGAGCGTGTCTGTCTGAGAAACAAGTCTGGGAAGTGTTTGCACTGCTCTGTGTGTGTGTGTGTCTGTGTGTGTGTGTGTGTTTCCATTAGGTTGTTTTGTCTGAGAACACAGACGGGTTGGTCGCGGTCACATGACATTAATAGTGTGTGCTAGAGACAGGTATGACGCCTTCAGGTTATCATTTACTAAACCTACATTTTTATTGTTTGAAATAAAACAAGGTAGTGAATAACTAATAAATAATAAAACTTAATATAAACAATATTAACTTATGAAAAAAATGTAAGAAAAAAATATACAAAAATTGTAAAGCTGCTTTCTTTAACTTTTTTTTTTTATAGGTAAAAATAACCAGAAATTAATTTTTGAGCAAGTTCATAAGCAGCCAGTGTTCAGATCTGTCGCCTTACCTTAGAGTCAAGGGGTTATGATAATGTTTAGTCGTCTGAGTGGTACTGGAAGGAATTTCATCACATCTATAAACATTAGAAAGTTTGTTCTGTCTAGTATCTCATGTGATAATCCTGCAGGTGACGGCTCGTTTAAAGCCTAGCTGGGATCATTTTGATGCTGGATTGTAATCCAGAAAGGATTGTGTGTTTATGAAACACATTTGACTAAAATTAAATTGTATTCCACTTTAAAAGTTTTTAATATTAGTTAATGCTCTGTGACCTAACATGAACATTTATATTAGCTTAATAACTGCTGTAAAAATGTATTGCTCTTAATTAATTAATTAAATGTGTGCATTAAACACAGCTTGTGTATTTCTTCTTCTTCTTCTTCATAATTTCATGTTTAATTCAATATCCTTTTAATTTGTGAACATTTTCATAATAAATTCCACATTAATTTTACCTACACTGAATAAAAAAGAAGATTAGAAACAGTTTAGACTCAGAATATACAAGTTAATTTTACAAATAATTACAAGGAAATGGAAACTAGCCCCAAATTGTTCTTTTTCTTACATTTCTTTTAATTATTTGTTAAAAAAACAAATCTAGCAATTTAATATTAACTGAATTTGTTTCCACTCAAAGAACTGATTACAAGGAAATGGCACGTAACTCTGAATTTAATAGCATTTTAGAAACTAAGATGTTTTTTGTCTGTGTGTGTGTGTGTGTGTGTGTGTGTGTGCGTGAAACATGCTCTAATGTTCTTGAAAAAAGAAATTCTTTGGAGTGTTTTGGGTCTGAGGTTGTGAAGCTGAGCGAGCGAATCATTCCAGCGTGATGAAGCACAGGCTGGAGTTTATCCAGAGCTGGAATGTTATTTGGCCGCGGGGCAGGAAGGTGCACCTGGCATCGGTCTGAACACAAACACGGCTGGAGCGCTTCGAAAAACACTCAAACCAATCCAGACAGAGCAAAAACATCTCAGGACACTTTGCATGTGTTTCCATCCGGTGGTCACTTTGTCACTGGTGTTCTTGTGTATGGTGATGGATGTGTTTTGGTTTGCTGCTGGTTTAATTGTTCTCAGCCCGACCTCGGTGGAGTTGTCCTAAACCATGATTCAGTTTGTATTCTTCAGAATGAGTTCAACCGTCAGTCCCTCCCTCTCTCATTAAAGCATAGTTTGCATTGTTTACCGCGTTCCGCCCTCGGCGTGTTTGAACGGCGTTACACAAACACACACAACATGTTCAGACGGAGTCTTCCAGGCCCACCTGCACCACCGACTGCCGCTAGACCAAACACACACACACGGCTGCAAAACAAACATCTGCTAATCCAAACACACACGTCTCAACCTTCACCAGCTAACACAACCTGGTGAAGTCCTGTGACTAGTCCGAATGAGTCTCAGACACTGAACATACACAACAAAATCAGATGATTGACGAAAGCTGATCTCTCGTTATGAGGAACTTGTTAAATGTTAAACTAATAGCATTTGAACATTTGATGACTTGGTTTGTAGAAGTGTGTCTCTGCATCAGTGTCTCAGTAATGGATGTGAATGGGTGCCGTCAGAATGAGAGTCTGATTAAAAACATCACAAAAATCCACAGCACTCCAGTCCATCAGATAACACCACATCAATTGACGGCACCCATTCACATCCATTGCAGAAACACATTTCTCCAGATCTGATGAAGAAGCACACTCCACCTGATCTCACTTTTCCGGTGAATGTTGACTATTCCTTTCATGTCCTGTAGATGGACTAGATTCACTATAAAGTCACATGATCTTGTTTTTCTAAAGCTCTCTCTAACCAGTCAGCGTGAGGACTGCAGCCGTATGTTTTATGATGTCCGTCTGTGTTTCCCACAGTCTCTTCTCACTGAGACACAGGGTCTGTCTGTCTTTGTCCCTCTCTGTGTCTCTGTGCTTTGTCATTCCCATGGAAATTTGCAAGCAAATTGTGACACCCTGTGACCTTTCTCTCTCTCTCTGTCTCACACACACACACACACACACACACACGGCTGCCACACCCACTCACCCATCTGTGGCACTGCCACTGTCAGCAGACTATGTGTGTGTGTCATGTAAATGAGCACATAATATAGACTTCTGTTGTTTTATCGTAAAATTAATTCTAATTACCATTTACTACCACAAAAGAAGACCTGTTTCCATTTAAGCATTATTTTCTAAATGAATATTTATATAATTTATATACCATATGGTAACCGTTTACAATGAGGTTCATTAGTGAGCATGAACTATGAATGAACAATGCTCCTACAGAATATATGAATCTTAGTTAATGTTCATTTCATCAACTAACAAACTATGAACGACTATATTTTTATGAACTAATGTTACCAAAGATAAAAATAGTTTGATCATGTTAGTTAATACATAGATGTTAACAAATGGCTCCTTATTGTAAAGTGTTACCCATTATATACTGGATCAGCTTTATATTTTTGGAAATATAATATGTGCTTGAGGAGCTTTATATATATTTAGATCTAACCTATGCAGGTGGTTTATATATATTTCATATAATATATGCTGGAGGAAGTGATTTTTTGGGGGGGGGAATATAAATACATTTTTCCAGTAAAAGACAGCCCTGAATGTTCCTAAAGGGGGGTTTGGTCAGATTTGTTCCCAAACTGCAGCTAAACAAACACGCACCCCTCCTCTCTGTCTGTCTGGCTCGACTATGACCGTGAATGACCCGTGAGAAAGAGCCGGGGGAGGGGCGGAGCTTTGACCTCTCTTGACCCCTCATGACCCTCCACCACCCTGCGTCTGATCTCTGAATGTGTGTGTGTTTGCCGTCATCAGCTGCTCGTGTTGGCTCTCTGAATAGACGTCATAGTGTCAGAATTACAGCCTCATCGACTCAAACGACTGATGCTTTTGTTGCTGTTTTATTGATTCTGCTGAAAGTTTGACACACCAGAACCAGAGCCAGAGCTCGGAACACACAACCAACACATCAGTGATGAAAACATATTGTCATAATGTTATAATGATTCTGACAGAGATATTAGAATTTCTTTTTACCAGTCAATGAATGGTAATAATATTTGTTGTAATTTCGTCTTTTTTTCTATTAGTATCAAGGTTTTGTGTGTATGTGTGTTGTTGTTTTGTTCATCTGTTTACAGTTAGTCATTTGTAGCTTAGCTTTAGTAAATTTTAGATGAGTAAACTTGAGTTAGTTGCCAAAGCAACTTAAAAAACAAAAAGTGCAAATATATTTTTTAATATTTTTGTTAGCAGGCTTTAACATGATACAGAACAGAGTTTTGGATGTATTCTGTGTAGTGAATGATCCAAAACATTTCAAACGAAACATTTAACAAAATGTTGCCAGTCATTTTGAATGTAGCAGAGTGAGCATATGTTTTGAAAGAGATACAAATGTATCAGTTTGGTGAGAATGCAGACACTGAATGATCTCGTGTGTGTGTGTGTGTGTGTGTGGCTCTGCGCTCGTGGCTCACTTCACGTCCTCACACCATCAGCTGTCTCACACTCTTTTTGTTTTCATATTCAAAACGGACTCGCTCAGACAGTTCAGTCTAGACCGGCGGGGCTCAGGCCGTCCCCCTCGTCCCCATCTGCCCCGGGGTGTGTGGGAACGCAGGGCTTCAGTGTTAGTTTGTCTCTGCTGGATGTGGATGTGCATCATGCAGCTCCATGCGGCGGACGTTTCTCATCCGTGTGTTCAGACGCGCTGCAGCGGTAAGGCTTTTTATAGTGACTTAGCATTTATTTAGTATTTTAGAGTTCTAGTTTTTGTAGATCTGAAATGTCTTTTATAGGACATTTTTTTTGCTCATGCTATATCTTTATGCTGAGATCGCCATGAAAGTAGTCTTGTTGCTGGTTGGTGTTAAAAAGTGAAGAAATAAATGAATTGTAGCGTGAGAGAAGCTGCGGTGTGGTTTTACGGCTTCAGGCGGCTGGGGTTATCTGCTTACTGTTGTTTTATTGCATTAGTTTGAAAGTTTCTGGTCTGGTCTGGATCCTTGATGCAAGTGTGATCAGTTTTCTGTCTGAACATCTTTCAAGAATAAACTGACAATATCTTCATATCCAGCATGCAAACGTTTGGGTCAGTCAGATTTCTTTTAAAAAAGAAATTTGTACTTTATTTATCAAGGACACTTTAATTTGATCAAAATTGACAGTAAATACCTTTTTTATTATTATTTCAGATAAATACGGTTCTTTTGAATGTTTTCAACATTGCTAACAATCAGAAATGTGTCTTGAGCAGTAGATCAGGATATTATTTTGATTTCTGAAGATCCTGTGACACTGAAGACTGGAGGAATGATGCTGAACATCACAGAAATACATCACACTTTAACACAGATCCACAGAGAATACAGCTGATTTAAACTGTAATAATATTTCACTATTTATTTATCAAATAAATTCAGCCTTCATTTTAAAAACTGTACTGACCCATAACACTGGTGCCTGTCTTCAACGTGTTTGTCTTTAGAAACTACTGTTAGTAGAAATGAAAAATATTGTTTTACTGTAAAATGTGTTTTTTTTTTACTTCAAGATCTTTTTTGAGTCTTATTTTGAATTGGTTTGAATCAGAATTTTTTTTCTTTCTAAACAGTGTATCGTGTTTTCACTTGTACATGAGTCATCAGCAGCTCAGCTATATTTGTAGAAATAGACAACACTGCGAGTCATGAGTCAAAATTAAGAAAGATCGTGTTCCATGAAGATATTTTGTACATTTCCTACCATAAACATATCAAAACCTAATATTAGTTTAGTAATATTCATCGCTAAGATCTTCATCTGGACAACCTTTAAAGGAGATTTTCTGAATATTCAGATGTTTCTGCTCCTCAGATTCAGATTTTCTAATAGTTGTATCTCAGACAGATATTGTCCTCTCCGAACACACCAGACATCAGTGCAGAGATGATTTATTCAGCTTTTAGATGATGATTTTAGACAAACTCAATTTCAGAAAGCAGCCGCTCTCTCTGGTTTTGTAGTCCAGGATCAAATATTGCTCATATGCTATGACATTCAGTGAGATTTACAGTACTTCTCTCTCTCTGTGTGTGTGTGTAGCCCAGCTGGAGTTTGTTCAGATTCTGGTGATCGTGGTGGTGATGATGATGATGGTGGTAGTTATCACATGTCTGCTGAATCACTACAGACTGTCTGCGCGATCTCTCATCTCCCGCCACGGACGAGCGCACAGACGACACCTGCCCCTGCCGTCGGTAAGAAACACACACACATACTCACTCTCTGTGACGGCTTCATTCACACACGCTGATGGCCGTCTCACTCCAGTGGAGTAACTGTTCTAATTTTAGGTTCAGCTTGGTCACATTATCATTGACTCACAACACTCGTGTGTGTGTGTGTGAGATTAATCATCATAACTCATGTTTGTGTGTGTCTATTATTCCAGTTAATGTAGCAGTTGAACCATAACTTCCTTCTGCTCGAGACTCACTAAAGTAATCCTGACACCTAATGGATGTAGATCAGCTTCCTGACGCTATACTGCAGTGTGTTCTGATCAAACGCATTATGATTCATCATGCTATCATTATTGAATCATGATTGAAACGGAGCCAAATGTGTGTGAGGCGACACATGCTGAGAAATGGTGTTTCGCAGTGTCTTCTAGATGAACTGTAGGAAATAATTGTATATACACAATAAAAAAAGCTGTATACATATATTGTGTATTTAATTTTCTTATATAAATGTAAGGATGTAAAGTAATCAGATGATCAGTGAGAGCCAATGAACATGACGTACTGAATTAAGCTGTGTTGTGCGAGCAGAAAAAAGAGACTAAAGTGACTAAAACTACAGAAGAACTATTAAATTACTAAGAATGTGAGCCCAGTTCCCGGTATAATTTGTCATGTGTTTTCCTCATTTATCACAGGAGGGCAGTCTGTGGTCCTCTGATGGTCCCAGCTCTTCTAGTGCCATGAGTGAGGTATGATTTATTAATGAACAAAACTTACTCTGTACTCTCATTCAGAGATGACTACTGCTTATTTTCAGAAAATGACTATAAAGGACAACATTTAATTTGTTGAAAGAAAAATGATCCTTATATGATTATTATTATTATTATTATTATTACATTCAGAAATAATGTTAAATACTGTAAAAACAATTTTTTTACAAAACCGAAATTAAAGCAAATGTGAATTATAGATGCTTTCATTAGAAACAACATGCATTATCAATACCAAACCATTTAAAGTGAGACTGAAACTATCAGCTTCAGGAAACTTTAGCTCACTTATCAAGTTTTATGTGGCTTCATGCATGTTTTGGAACATAAGTTGCAGATGATAAAATAAATAAACATAATTATATTCCTTAAGTTTCATTATGGGAGTAGAACTGTTGCCTAATTCCAAATAAATAGATTATGATTCACAAATAAATGTTAAAAGATCATTAAAAAACGAAACAACATATTGACAAATAAATAGAATGATAATCACAAATAAATCTAAAGATTTGCAAATAAAAACACTGGCAAAGCAAGGCAGACTTATACAGCAGATTTAATACAGTGGTAATTTGCATAAAAATAAATAATCACAATAATAAAGCATGAAAATGTATTTAAAACGGTTAAAAATGGAAAATGTTTATAGATAAAATACAGTGGGGTCAGTCTGGACGTAGCACAGAGCTCTTTCTATAAATTCACAGCTTTTACAAATATCTTCGTACATGTAAGACCTTTATTTGTGACTCATGTCCAGTGTATTTGAAGATTGCTGCATGCATTTGTGGATCTTTAAACATTTCAAAATGCTGATAATCCAAAAACGCATGGACTCACAATCAGATAACAGCCTCACTTCTCAATATAACCAATCACGTCTCCTCCCAGAATGAAACTTGGTCCATCTGCATTGACTCAAACAGGAAATATAAGGACCATAAAAACTGTTGTTCTGTGTTCGGTAGGTTTACGCTCCGGACCGGGTGCCGTCGTATCTTCAGCGTGAGCGACTGTCGCGCTTCCAGCCCACCTTCCCGTACCTGCCTCACGCCATCATCGACCTCCCGCCCACCATCTCTCTGTCGGACGGAGAGGAGCCTCCGCCCTACCAGGGCCCCTGCTCCCTTCAGCTGAGGGACCCCGAGCAGCAGCTGGAGCTGAACCGAGAGTCGGTCCGAGCGCCACCCAACCGCACCGTGTTCGACGGGCCACTGGTCTCCGCTCCGCCGGCCTACAGCGAGGTCATCGGTCACTTCTATCACACCGAGGCGCTGGTGCAGGGCTCCATCCACATCAGCCCCGGCGACGGCAGAAACACTCGCAGCAAAGACAAAGCCAAAGCTCAGCGCGTCTGACGCTCCTCTCCTGGGCCTCGTTTAGAACAGGAAACTTGATCTTACAATCACTTGTGTTACTAGGGTTGGGTTTTATCAATTCCAGTTCCTATCGGTTACCAGTTTCCATTCAAACATTAAGATATCAAGAATATTATATGTTTATTTTTATGCCAAAAATCATTACTCAAATTAAGTAAAGATTAGGTTCTGTGGAGATATTTTGTAGATTTCCTACCGTAAATATATCAAAACTTTAGTAATATCCATTGCTAAGACTTCATTTGGACAACTTTAAAGATTATCATCTTAATACTGAATTTTTTTTGCTCCCTCAGATTCCAGATCTCCTAATAGTCGTATCTCAACTAAACGAAACAACATCTGAATGCAATGATTCAATGACTCACTCAAGATTTACTTGTTCATTACGTGATGAATCAATGATTCAAAGACCTTTTCGCTGGCAAAAACTGATAGGTGGAATCTGAAAAGTATCCGATTCTGGAATAGGAATTGATGTTCGATTCTCAACCCTAACCCTTTTCTGTGATTCGCTGAAGAACATGCGCGCGTACAGCTCTCTTCAGTTGAATCTACATCACACTGCATTAAGGTCACTAACATATAAAAGACCACCAGTCAAGGTCCACGTTCTTTAATTTTAGAGCAGCTTACGTTTCCAGAAACCTGCAGTACCCCGACAAGAAGAAGTGCCTGACGTGATGCACTTTTCCACGTCAAAGCCAGTTTTTACAAATATAAATGAGGCCCTGTTGTTGCCCGAGCCAGACTTCCTATAAATATTTACATGTTATTTGTCCTCAGTGCTCTTAGTCTCTCTGTACTCAGACTCAGAAACGCTTCCTGTCAGCCCGTGAAGATTGGGTCTTCCTCTTAGAAACTGTAACGCAATCTTGTGATTCCTCATCACAGTTCTTCTTCTGTTAAACGTGCATGGCTTCCTCATCAGAGGTTTGCACGCTGTTCAAAGCATCCGACTGTTTTGGAGCAGATTTGGAAGCGTTTGTTCGGAGTCAGAGAGAGAGTTGAAGCGCCGTTAATGTACGTGTGTGTGTGTGTATATAGGCTACTCTATAAATATATGTAAATACATGTATATGGAAAACTGAAAAACAAACTTAAAAGCACGGTTTTAGAGTTATTTATATAAATGTCTAAAATTGCACTATTTTTATTCTAAGGATATGACAGGCCTCGGCTTGTGATCGGCAGATGGTGTGAGTGTCCTGGACGCTGGTTAGTGACGAGTGTGAGTGAGTTAACCTGCTTCACGGCTCGACTGAACAAATCTGAATCAGCCGTCGCTGACAGTTCTAGAGATCAACGGTAGTCATTTTACAACTAGATTAACTAGTGTTAGCTTCGGTTTCTTAAATGTATTTGCCTTAATTTTGTCCTAGATTCTAGAAACCTGAATTCACAATCATTGATGTTTAGAACGTAAAGGATTTATTTCTTGTGCTCGGGTTCACGTGCGGCGTCTCTTATAGCACTTTACCGACTCGTGGGAGGAAAACAATCGGAGCTGCAGCCGCCGGATTCGTTCGGAGTAAACGAGCACTAACGCAAACCAATATGCAACTGCTCCCGGAGCAGACGGCGCTGGCGGAGCCGAAATCACATCATGGGATCCGTAACGATCTTGAGCTTCAGCAGAGAGACAGCTGCTCTGATTCGGAGTCACTGAATCAATGAATCTTAACACAATCTCATTCACTCGCTGCCAAATAGTGACCGCCATGATTCGGCCTGCTCTTGTCTGTGTGCTCCGGGAATATCGGGTCCAATTTTGCCGTGCTCTGTTTTACTCCGGAGATCCGCTGCTAACAGGAAGTCAGCAGCTGGAGAGAGAAACTAGTCTAAACGGTCGTTCTTTAGTATCATGTTAGTCATAGATGTTCAGAATGACTCATGTGCTGTTTTTATAATATATAGCCCACAGTAGAGATGCATAATTGACTGAATGCAGACTTTAATCTGGCTTTTTTGAATTTCAAACTAGTTAGTTGGTGGCTAACTACCCATGGGTCATTCGTTTATTATATTTTAGTCGTAGGTGTTCAGAATGATATATTTGCTGATTTTATATTTCACATTATAGCTGCATAATCATCTGAATGCAGACTTAATTTTGACTTCTTGAGTTCTAAACTACAGTTAGTTAGTTAGTTAGTTAGTTAGTAACTAACTAACCATAGATCATTCGGTTTATTATATTTTAGTCATAGATGTTTGTTTGTCATTCTATTCTATGAATTCCATATTGTGACTAAGCAATTGGCCATATTCAGACTTTAATCTGGCTGGTAAGATACCCCAACTAGTTAGCAGTAACTAACTACCCATGGGTATTAGATGTTAGTCACCAAATGTCCAGAATCATTAATTTGCCATTTTTATCATATATATCCCATGTTATATCTGGCCAAATACAGGCTTTGTTTAAATTCAGATTTAGTTATGATAACTAACTAGCTGTGGGTAGTTATTTATATGTTGGTCATAGATGTTCAGAATGATTTGTTTGGCTTTTTTAGGTTCTATTTTTTAAATGAATGAATGTAGACTGTTTGAATAGAGATCTAGTTAGTTGGTAACTAACTACCCGTGGGTGGTTCTCTCTCCAGCTGTGGCGTGATGTCTTTTCTTTACAGAGCCGTTTGTTCCCTGTGAGATGCCAGTGTGTCACATGTCCCCGTCAGCCAATCAGGTGGCCGTTGACAGGAAGTGACAGTGTATGCATGATGATGATGATGAGGAGGAAGAGGTAGTTTAGTGGAGAGAGTTGCAATATACCGAATATTTGCCTTTTGATAATGTAGTTTGTCGTTTAGCTCAGATTAAAGATGTACTAGTTGTTTTTTGTTATTGTTGCTTCTCGTTTAAAGGTCATTTTAGTTTGGTCGACTCATTAAACAGACAGTCCCTTGTTAGTGTGAGTACAGACTGAAGATGTGTGCCTTCCAGTCTCAGTACAGACTCAGACGTGTGTGTTTAGTTCTGTTGCCTTCATGTTTGATTCCACCTGAAACACTAAACATCTGCGTCAGAGAGCTTCTGATGCTCTTTTGATTTCACCAAACGAAGCACAAGATGAAACCAAACCACAGCTCTGGTTGACGGATGTCTGCTCTTCTTCATCTTCATGTTGCTTCAGTCTGGATGAAGCCGTTTCTGGGCTCTTAATCAAATCAGCGAAGGCTTTCCGTGTGAAAAGAGGCATTTCCAAAGAAGGACTTTCTCTCCAGTGATGGAAGCTCTGGTGTTTTCTCTGCTGTTGCATTGCTTTGGGTTTGAACATGCCATTGAACGCTCTCTGCGGTTGAGATATGAGCATATTTACATAGAGAATCAGTAGAGTTATCGTCAATAATGTCACTCTTTTATTTGTATTTATATCAGATCCTGAAAGTGTTACTGGTGTTTCTCTTTGGGGCAGTGTCTATTACACACCATCTTATACAATCTCATGCATTTCAATTAGCTGCCAATTATACAAATAAAACATTTTATAAAATAACCCATGTGTAGGCTTGTTTTAACCCTCCTGTGTGTGTGTGGGGGGGGGGTTATGAGGTGTATATGAAGGTGATTTATGAGAATATTTTCAGTGTCCCCGTAATTCAAAAGGCTTATAAAACATACTAAATGGTGTTCATTTGAGAATGTAGAAGTGTGTAGTGTTTCCTGTAAGGGGTAGGTTTAGGTGTAGGGTCAGTGTAGGACAATACCACATACAGTCTGTACAGTAGAAACACCATTACACCTATGAAGAGACCCCACAACACATGAGTGAGTGTGTGTGTGTGTTACTGTCTTTGCAGCAGATGCTGATATTTCAATGATGGAATCCTGATGCTTGTAATGTAAATAAATTATATCTTTATTACAGTAGAGCAGATACTGATATTAAATGATCAGCGGTTGCTCTGTCTCCAGTAATATCTGAGTAAGATGAGATGGAAACGATCTAAACATATAATGCAGTGCTGATGGAGAGCTGAAGAAATAAAGGCTCCTCAGAAGATGTGAGGTGTTTTGGAGGCTTGTGAAGATCAAGTAAAGCTCCTCAAAAGATCCTGAAGATCAGATTCTTCTAGAAAATGATTGATGGAGAATAAAGCAAAGCCCGTAAGAGTTCCTCTGGAGATATGGCTGCAGTTATTCCATAAATCAGTCAGGACACAGAAAGACACCAGATGTTTGTAAAGTTACACTAAAAGAGCTTTGACTGGATAAAACCCTCAATCAGAGAGAGAAGAGATGTGGTAGGTTGAGTAGTTGATCAAAAGAAGGCTTTATAGGGTTAGTGACTGTCTGTGAATGCGTTAGCAGCTGTGGATCCAGCAGGTGGCGCTGTAACACATCACAGGATCTGCTGCTGAAGGGAATGGTTTGTCCAGCAGGTGGCAGGCTCCACTCAAAGATTTTGAGCTTTTTAACCCAGTTTTAAAAACCCAATTCATATCATATGCACATCAGTGCCTCTGTTCCGAGCTCGTTCTGATCTGATCTGCACATTTCAGAAAGAAATCAGTAAGCTGTGTCATCCGTCATAGTACAGTCATCAGATCAGATCAGCTGCAGCACACTGTACATGAGTTAACAGCACATCATAGTCTTTATGAGCATAAACAGATTTACTGATGAATCTGAAGCGGTCTTGTGTAACAGCGTTAATTCCTTTCAATCACTTTCAGTTTTTTGTCTTTATGTACAATATGCCAAAGAATTTGACAAAAAAAGTAGACAAAGATAAAAAAACATTTGCAACATAAAATATTGCAAATAATTAAATAATTACAATTAAATTAAAAGAATTAACAATACAAAATAATTCAAATAAGGTGGTAAGTAGTGAATAATAAAAAAAAGAAAAGTAACTTAATAAATATAATACAATATATAGTTACATCGAT